>LUCH01005440.1:26397-40443 GCA_013368495.1 Paragonimus heterotremus | reverse complement strand
CTCGTTAGTCACTCGTTAGTCACTCGTTAGTCACTCGATAGTCACTCGTGCTACTAGGGTATATTCAAGAAGAGAGCCCGGGTCTCTTGCGAAAACCATAGGGGGATTAGTTTGACCCCAGTCACTTCAGGAGTTCTGACATCCATTGTACTTCGTCGACTAGCTGCAGTTTGCGAGGTAAACATTAGGGAATAACAAGCAGGTTTTCGTCTTGGGTGGGGTTGTATTGATCAAACTTTCACTCTTCGTCATATTCTGGAGCAGCGTCATGTATACCGCCGGCCAACAATCGCCGTATTCCTGGACTGTAAAGGTACATTCTACTCGGTGGATCGATCTACATTTTTAGGTTCGCTTAAACACAAGGGTCGGTGCTTTATTCTCATACTTCTGCTCAGGTCAGGGTTTACGGTGAGCTGTCTTACAGTTTCAGCAACAGAAGCGGTGTACGTCAAGGCTGTCCCCTTTCACCATTTTTGTTCAGTTTTGTCATAGACAGAATAATGGAAGACTGTCTGTGGCATTCAAATGATGCCGCCGTGCACCTCCTACCTGGTGGAGGGCTGACTGATCTTGATTATGCTGACGACAAGGTGTTGCTATTTGTCAACTTTCAAGCGGTACAAACAACGGTGAACGCTATTTCGCGTTCTTCTAAGTACTTTGGAATGCGCTTTGCAACCTCGAAATGCAAATTGCTTGTGACAGATTGTTGTAATTACGTAGATTTAATGTTATATAACGAAGCTATTGAGGTTGTTTACTGGTTTGTATACCTGGGGAGCTGCATCAGCGACGGCGACGGCGGAGGTGCAGAAAATGAAACAAAGCGCTTATCTCTAAGGTCAGGGCGTTGTTCGCCAATCTGAGACATCTATGGCGACAGGGAGATATTTCTCTGATACTTAAGGATCGTGTGTATCAGATATCAGTGAGGACTGTATTACTTCACGGCAGCGAAACCTGGCCGCTCAGGGTTGAGGACGTGAACTGTCTTCAAGTGTTTGACCACCAATGTGTGCGTTCAATCGCTGGTATCGGGTGGCACCAGCGAGTAAGCAACGAGGATGCCAGCTAGTCGTTTGCCAAACCGAGCGCTTTTTGCCGACGCCGCGGTCCATTGGTGCAGGGTATGAGGTGGACAGATGATGAACTGGCGTAGACCAGTGAAGTCGTTCACGGGGGTTGGCCACTGTAAATCAGGTTCGTCTCCCGCTCTCTAAACCTTGCGACTCACAGAGTCGGTGGCTTGAAATGTTAGGTGAAATGGTGGCTAATCGAGCTGGGTGGCGTGAATGTTGTCATTGTTTGTCCGAGTTGTCTATGAAGTGAGTGCATTTAATGACGCGGGGCAGCGAAAGCCGTAAGGAAGCTGTGTTGTCGATGACATCTTACTTTCACTCAGTTCGGTTGTTTGTTTGCAAGGTGTAGGCGCCCTGATGTTGATGTTTGAATATAGGCATGTCTATTTTAGTATTTAGGTCCCCTTTCCTTCTTTTTTCCTCTTTCATCCTATATATGTGTTTTCCTTTGTGGTTGTGTAGCAGTTAAGCATCAGTGTGAATCACTGATGTATTGCTGTTTATGATGGTGATGCTGGAATCGTAGACTCGCGTCTCCGACAGGCAGCACACATCAAGCTCCAGACTTGAGAGAGTACTTGTCAGATCAGCCTGCCGGCGGACTTGTCGGAGAGTGCGAACATTCAAAGCACCAACGGTTACCAGTTGTCTTGACTTCCGAAGACAACTGTCACTCGAGGGTACAGAGAGGACAGAGAAATTGAGGGACGAAATGGGAGAAAGTCGTGCTGGGTAAATAATGTCACTGTCAGGAGAACGATAACTTCTGATACTTCCCGGTCGTCTATGCCGCGGAAGGAGGTTGATTTAAGGGACCCCACCCCGAGTCTCTGTCTCAAACCTCTCACCTGCGAGACAACAGGATACAGGGTTTTCTTAGAGGATTCCACCCGGATTCGATGACTCAAGAGTCTGATTCACTTGCCAGTGAGGGGCTTGTCTAGCCCGAGGGCGCAGTAAATAAGGCCTTAATGTCTCATTCTGAGCACTGCGGCGCGCAGTGGATGTGCTCGAAACGATATCGGGCTTTCGCGAGATATGTTTTTCGACCGTATTGGATAATATGCCGGTGGATCCGGTCAACCGTTGGGCGATCGGAGTACACTTTGTTTGAGGATACCTTTTCTAACCTCCTCTTCCTGATACGGAAGACAGCAATGCCGCAATTATAGAAATAACCCTACTGTTTGCCCATAGAATCGTACTTCACTGTTTAAGCGCTGCCACGCGGTCAGTGGTGCGACATACGATCCTGTGAGTTTCTGCTCTTCGTCTTACTGCTACCCTATGGCGTGTGTAACAAGGTTGCATTTGGAAGGACCAGAGTGCTAGATAACATCGCCCCCCGGATCAGAACTGCACACAAGCTCGACCACATCGGCAAGGTAGCAGTATTGGACAGGATTGGAGATCGGCCGTCAACATGTGGGCTGACTGCAGAATAAACGACGTTCTCTCGACTTTAAAACAGTCACAGACACTGTGGAATAGTACTACCAAAGTGTGGTGGTTTTACGGGTGACAGTCGGGTCTCTCGTAAATGCCACTTTAACCCTTTGACAGTACTACGTTATGGTGCATGTCATTCCTCCACAAAAGGGTTTTATGTACCCTAACGGAAGCACATGGATCCTCGTTTTGTCAACATGATGTGTGGATATCTTCTGTCATCATCAACCTTACTCAACTCCCAGGGAAGGCGCATGAATCACCATAGTAAACACCGGCTACGACAGGTACTATCAGGATTATCATTTTGCCAATGATAGGAGAGGGAATCTCGAAATGTTCGACGGAGAAACGCGGTCTAGGTTAGGATAAAGAAACGACCTTCACTATGGAAATAAGGATCATAGAGGAACGTGAGCTGAGCGCTTTAGCTGTTTCAAAGATACCCTACGTGGTACGTCCGTTGTGCAGGATGGTTTTCACACTAGCGCGAGCTGTTTTAAGGGAGGATGTAAAACGGTAAAAAGATGAGACGATTGATAAGGTTAGTAGTAAGGCCAGACGCATAAGCCCTCAACATTTCTGACCAGAATATTACAGCTATTCCTTGTAATCTTAAGGTTTAGGTGTGTTATATATGGTAAATGTATCTTTCGCATGTGCTGTTCGCGAAATTTCGCGTTTATTGCTTGTTCGAAAACAGAATTCGAAGGCTTAGGTTTAGTCGGGTGTTCGCAAAACGATACACATTAGACGATAGTTGTTTGAAATGACTGGGAACGTACGATCAGCGTTGTTCAACTGAGCTGAAGGCGAGACTAGAAAAGCATGTAAAATTTTATGAAAGAATAAGTCACCCGAAAATGTTTCCCTAGTAAATCTTGTAAGCGTTGAGAGGCAAGACTCACAGGTGAAGCCATAAGGCAGAATGGCATGAGCAGTGAACAATAGTGAAGACAAAGTTTTAGCTGGAGGCAGCATGGGTGGTTCGTTGGTAAATTAAAATTAGTTGAGGTGGGAAGGAGAGCCCTCGCATTCCCAGTGAGTGCGGCATCAGATGTGCTATATAAAGTTAAGTTCGTGTAAATGAAAAATCTAGACAAAGAGTCCTCGAAACAAAAACGATCGAGATCTAATGAAGGAAAGTTGGACTCTCCTAAGGTATGTTGGTTAGGTGTTTCTGCGTCGTGCGAGAAACACCTGACAGAAGACGACGAGGTTAGGTGGGCCAAAAGGAAGCTGTAAGGCACCCCTTCTAGGACTCTTGTGAATGTATTTAGACTAATAGGGCAAACAGCATCGAGAACGGAAAAGAATGTAAGATCCAGCAAAGAAGATTTCACGTAAAAATGTAAAAGCTATCACCGAGGTTGGTAGGTTATCGGAGGCTGTCTGTCCTAATTTTAGAAACCCCGGATTTGCTGAAACAGCCAGGTCTGTAGCCGCCACTGGCGCAGGGGCAGTGTCGAGCTCATCTTGGAGGCTCATGGAATTTGTATAGGCACCTGTCTAAAAAGAGATAGTGAAAGAGGTTAGGCCGACACGGAAGTTACGTTTATTGTTATTGGGACTAAGGGGGGAGGCGTTCGTGGCTCTGCGCATTGTCAGAAATGTCGACTGTTGGAACGGGCACATTTCAAACCGGCTTAATAGATTTCTGGAAGTCAGTCGGTGACAATATTCAAGGCCGCGCTGTAGTTTGTCATACACGACTCATCCGGCTCGGAAACGTCCTTAGGAAGCTATTGACCAGCGCAGAGTCTAGCTTTCATGAAGGTGGCCAACATACCTCTAGTGATCATAATCACCCTGATCAATCTGGTTGTCAGTTTGGTGGCCGGTTACGAAATGCGCACAGTACTGCAGGCTCTTACGAGTTCCGGAGACACTCCCAGTTTGCTTTCTGGAATAGCCCACTGGGAGACGTGTTGTGTCTCGTGCACGTCCTTCCCGGCTATCTCCGGAATACGGTACAATATGATTAAGCGAAGTCTTGGAATGTTGACCTGTGGATTTGAAGCTTTCGGAAGCTTACGCTACTGCTTCATTCCGAGGGCTGGTCAGAGAAAGTCTTGATGGGATTGTTTAGGGTAGTGTGCTAAAATGATTTTTACAATCCTCGATTCATTTGTAGATATCACTGTAGACAGGCATGGTAACTAATGTTGATTAGTTGATCGGACCAGCTTCCCAACTGCAGTAAGCAAACTTAAGTTGGATACAAGATTTGCACCAGGCAGATTGATCCTCGTTCTGCCTGTCAGCAAGAGAAGCGCTTCTTTCGTGAACATTATGTGCGATCATACTTGTTGCTGATACTCGAACCTCAGAAACAAAACTGTACGTGCCCGTTGTGGCCTCACGCATGTTGTAACTTGAGATGGTAAGTCTGTCTGGGCGATTGTGAGAAAGTTCACACAGTGGCTGTGTTGACTGACCTCATCTTAGAAGGTCAGGAGCCTCTCTCTTTGGAGCTTTGGTCTTGGTCACTGAGTCAGGGTCGCTCAACAAATCCACCCGAGGTGCCCGATTTAGGTGCCTGAGGCGGAATATGAGTGCGGTAGGCTGAAAGGTAGATTGGTCTGCTTGAATGCAAAGGTGGGCTTAATGATTCGACATAAGACTCAAGGGACAGTTGGTAAAGTGTGGATCTACCGTGAAGGAAGATACAGAAGGTATTGACAGGGATGCTCCGTCAGATGGAGCCGCGGTATATGAGAGGTTCTATAACCTTTACGGAAGGTGTTGAGCTTACCATTTGAGGGGCTTTACTAAACTGATTCAGTGCGCTCTTACAATTGGGACACTAATATTCGATGAGGCCAATGGATATTTAACCAGCGGGTGATATTGGTCTGATGAGATGAACTTGTTACAATTTACCTACACCGATTCCTGACGTGTCTCACGTCACCGCACGACAACAGTGCACCACTACCTTCTTACATGCAGAACAAACCGTTCTAAGCTTCATGGTTGTGCCTGATCTGGAGAGCGCAGAGATCTTGGCATGCGAGTGAGAACGTGGACATAGACGAAAATGCAGTGATGCCGTTTGGTAGAAAACATTGTATGCAGACCACTCAATGATGAACAAACTACAGTTTGAATGGAACTCAATAAATTCGCGATGCGGCTGCTTGTCTCATCTTGATGTCGCGTTGTACTCATCGGGCTTCGCATTTTTTTACCAGCTGACTTTTGAGTACCACGCGAGTGTCTTTAACCAGATAGGATATTTGTCTGAGTTCGAACCACCTCATTGTCAACATGTACTCCATGTTATTCTGCATCTTGTGATGTTGCAGGATCCAAATCCTGCACTTTCTAATTGATACAAAGTACTTGTTGCGCAGATAACTATTATGTTGATCTGTTTCTGATGGTAGTTCGACGTTCCACCTGTGCGCTGAGCGAACTTGGCATAAAGCTGTGTGTTGTCGTCCTCTTGTAAGATACTTCATGTTGACTACTGCTTTGGAAATAAACACTTCATTGATGTCCACCGTGATGATGAAATGGACTGTGCAGTGTTTGGAAGTCTAGGTTAAGTGACTCAGTCATTACAAGCCGATTACAATACTGCTCCCGCAAAATGCTTCTAGGAGGATCAACCATTTCTTTGGTTGGAATGTTTTCTCTGGGAAGATCATTTTAATCACGTGATGTGAGTGCGATCAGATGAGGTTGGTTGGAACAGATGTGACCATGATTACTACACAGATTTCATCACTTTTCTCATCTTAACTCATTGTAGACCGCCTAACTGGGAAAACACTGTCGACTGACCATAGTTTGTAGTTTACTGTGAAGATTACACAGTTATCATACCATGATAAAGACCGAAACGTCGATGTGAATCACAATGTTATCCACGAATGGACCCTGCGTTACCCAGTATTTGTTGCCGTTCAGCAATACCATCGCGCATGGGCTGAGGATATTATCAATCAGACGGCAGTAACCGAATGATAACCCGAATCCAGGGTCTCTCGGCTAATAAGGCAACCTTATACGCAGTTTTTCTGGCTCTGGGACCAAGCTAAGGAGTGCGATGTGGAGAGTAATATTTTACTGAATGCCATTCAGTTTACTAGTGCTTCAGAAAGCTCAAGAAAGCGGTTTCCTGCTATTCTCCGATTGAATGTTCTTCATCTCGACTGTTTTTTCAGTCAGGTTCTTGGATTCTAACACAAAATCGGCGGTATCCTCTCGTGTCTGTAGAAGGTTACACATGAAGAGGGTCGATCACTTACTCTGGTAATCGTTTGTCGTTGAACAGGCCATTCACTGGGTTTCTTAGTTAAATGCTGATCAAATTCTCAACCATCAAAGTGTTGCTTGCGGTTTACTTACGAAAGGATTAATGTTTTTTATTCGTCAACCATGAGGTTGGTGCATACATAATCCTGGTTGGTTTCGACTGGATCGCCGTACTGTTTCTCCATAGGACACAGGGTCCATTTCGAGCCGTAACAGATGTTTTTTGTATGGTTTGTATGTCTTGCTGGAATACCAAATGCAAACCGTTCCGTACCTGGTTATACTGTTTCCGAGATGAATGTGTTTCTTCTTGGGTTTTTTCCTCTTGGGGGAGAAGCACTTGTGTGTTTTCGTGTGATACAAATAGGGTCCTAGTGCATCGCGCTTTTTGTCAGAGCTGCAGTACCATCTGACTGTAGCCATTGCCGCTATAACTGAGTGAGTGAACAGCCACTTTTTATCTATGGGTCATGGCCTAGGGCATTTTTTGAGGATTGTGCTGCACCGCTAGGTTTGATACAGGCTCGCATCCGTATCTTTGCGTTAAGGTTTTCAGTTTAAGTAGCCTCAAACCACTTGTTTGATTGAATCATTGCACCTGCGTTGGGATTGTAAGCTTGGGCTGTTCGGAATATTTAAAAGCGATGTGTGTCGAAGTACTTTCATCAACTAGCGGATGTCATAACCTACAGGATCTAGATTAATTGTGAGACGCGGACATGTCTAAACATTAGAATATGCAATGGTATGTGTACTGCGGAATCTTTCACTATGACCATCACTTTCGGTTTTGCAGCGTAATCGTGGGCATTATGTTTCGGGTTGCCGTTGGTCCTAACAATGGTCCACACAACAGTTAAATAACAACTTGACAAAACCGCATAGAGAGAGGCGTTGATGAGAATAACTAGGGAAAGGAGAAACAATAGATTTTCAGATACGAAAAAGTGATGGATCAGCTGCCTCGTGGACACAAGGTCATCATTGACTACGGCACACTAACCAGTGTTGTGAACGGTCTCGAACTCCGCAATCGGACAGACGGCAACTACCAGCCTTGCTCAATAAGGCTGTCAAGGCTTTTGTAGTCTTTGACGACATCGTCGTCTGGCTGTGTTGCGGTTTCTTCTAGTCGTCAGGAGCCGTAGTGTGCGACGCGGCAGACACTTTGTTGGCACACGGAGAACGTGACTTAAACAGCAAAGACTGGAATTTCTGTACCTCGACTATTGGTTACGAACTTGCGCATTCCCCAGATACCTGTCGACGGATTGTCGCGTTGTTCACATAGTCAACCCGTTTGATGTAGACTAATGGGCAGAGGCAGCGGTGGTTGAATACTGAGCTCCTGTATGCATCTTGCACACGAATCTGTCCGGACTATCTAAATTGATTTCCTAATAGAATTGTATCAGCCAGTGCTAGCTTATAATTTTGATGTTAACTGAGGCAAACAGAATCTACTTTACCCTGTGTAACTACGATGGGCCCGAGATAGCTCAGTGATAATGACGTTTATCACTTAGCTGGTCTTGGGTTCGTGCCGCCGCCGAATACCTTCGTCTAGGTTGGACCATCCCGACGTTGTCCAGTCCGTGTGTTATCTACTGTGTAGTGTATAGCAGCAAACACCATATACGCTGGATGACGTAACTTGATCTCGCTATCGAATGTATATCACCTGACGAGATGGTACGTCAGTCACATCATTCTCCCTGCCAGTTGTATGTCCAATTTTAGACGTGGAGTGTGGTGCGATTTTCGAGTGTCATATGTTCCTAGGCAAGTCTCGGTGGAATCACTCTTCGGTTTGTAGCTGACGACTGAATTTCCTAGATATAATCCACGATTTCTTGAAGTTGCACTTACCTGGTACGTGTCGCTCCCACATCAAAAGGTTTTCTTGTTTCAGCGGAATAGCACAAACTTCTAAGTGGCTTCATGTGAAAACCGCACACAGACTTCCTTTCTCCATGAATACCAGTAGAAAACTCAACTTACAAATCGGGTTATTTAGCGATTAGCGTTTCTGGCCTCAACAATTCCACTTATCCGAATAGTGCCCAATAACTTTTCCCGTCATGTTTTGCGTCGCGTAATATTTTCTAACTCTTGTTTTGTTATTACTGCACGTATGTTTGTGTATGATGGATTCATTTATCTTTCTGTAAGGATAATCTTTCAACCTCTAGAACCGATTTGTGTGCTTCATATAGTTTCCTGTCTTCGTTAGATTGTCCAACTGCATGTGGTTACATCGTACGACAACGTGTGTTGTTCTGTGGTTCTGAAACACTTGCACTTGACATGGCACACGGTAAGCTTGATCGTCTGTTTATGTTCCTTTTTTGCCTACGGATAATTTCTCTCCCTTCTAGGAAATATCACACGCTATTTTTGTCGATCGGTGCTTTGTTGGCATTTGCCACTTATGCTCGTACATTCTCTTGTTGGTTTGTACAGCTAATTGGTTTATTCACATAAGTTGTCCTGGTGCCTGTGATTTGTTTGAATATATGAAGTTGCTGTTCTTACCCTTATCATCTCAAATGGGTTGTATCTTTTATCAATAAGGGTTTTTAGCTGACTGAATTTGTCATTGTTCTTCTGTACTTTCAGATGGGAGAATCTAAGCAGTTCTACCTTGCTGCATTATTCCAAAATACTCTGCATGTATGGACCCTACCGCCAGCTAGTAATGTCGTATCTTGCGACTCCAGTAAAGTGCCGGTAGTTTGTTCTTATCAATCCGAATCGACCAGTGTTTGTCGTGGACTAACATGGCATCCATGCGTTTGCAAGGTGGTTACGTTGTATCCGACGCTGGATAATCAGATCCACGTTCACCGAGTTCTTCGCGACCATGATCAGACAGACATTGAATTGTATCGTTTATTGCTGTCTGACAGTGGAGAACGGGATTCACCAGTGGACAACAGATCAACAGAAGCGACGTGTATTGCTTTCCCTCATCGCAGTGGACGTTATCTGGCGGTTGGTCGTACGGATGGCCTAGTGGATGTGTACACTTTACGCAGGCAGCTTACGCTACGTGTTCAGCTGTCCTGCCCTGTTTCTCACTCATCGTCTTCGGTAATAACGTGTGTCACATGGGCTGCTTGCGACCGTTTGTTAATTGTTGGTACACAAACCGGTGATCTTTTTGCTTGTTTAGCTGCTGCAACAGGAAACACACACAATGAGATGGTTGTCCTTTTCCGTCCTCCGCCCTTACCTTCAGCTTCTTGTTTGACGCTGTGTACGTTCACTGCGGATACCAAGCTGGTTGCTGCTGGTTATGCTTCTGGTCTCGTAGTTATATTGCGGTTGGATTGGCCTCTATCAACCCGCTTCTTGGACCATGTGATTTTTCGATGCATACCAACGGTTGTCCGCTCGCTTTTCACTGATTCAGTCGCTATTGCATGCTCGCCAACTGATCCAAACCTCCTAATAACATGCGGTGCGCCTGACTTGTGTTTACGTGTTTGGGGCATTGATTACTCTACGTCGAATTCCACTGACCAACCTCAGAAATTGCTGACACCTTCGGGCACTGTATCCGGATACGTGACTTGTGCCTTGGCTCCTGATGGGTTCACGCTAGCCGTCGGTCTTTTGGACGGTTGCGTTCACATCAAGAATCTCTGTGATTTATTTTCACCCGGATACAAACTAGTAACGGGCGGTTCATCCCCTGCTCGACTTTTGTCTTTTGCTCCAATGAACCACTCGACAGATGAGGTGAAGTTTACCGACTTGGTGCATACTGATTCACAAGCCAGTGTGGAGCTACCCCATGTGTCCCTTTCAGACTCACCCGAATCACTGAGGCATACGATCACGCGGTCGGATCGTAAAATTTTCGGTGATCTGACTAATCTGGATCAAAGCCAAGCTTCTCAGGCGTGTGGTAAATGGACTTCCATATTTCAAGGTATCTCCATTCCTGAGTTGTCAGACCTGTCGGATTGCGGTACATTCAAACATTCGTCTCAGTCCGTCTCAGTCCACCAGTCAGAGTCACTCCGTGATGACAAGTTAAAATTCACTCTTGTAAAGCAAGATTCACCACAAATACTTACTTCCACCTTACCGCCCCAGGCTGTTAATTCCGGTAAAGTAGATTGTTTACCAGGTGTTATTGATAGGAACCAGTTAGAGGATTTCCGAAGTGATATACGATTGTCACATTTCAATATGTTGTATCATTTTTCCAGACTGGAACATAAAATAGACAGAATGTTTGAACAGTTATCTGAAACTCTTATAAAATTGAAGCAAGAGAACGACTCACTGAGAGTAGAGTTAGACAAACGCTCATATTTTTATTGATTTTCAGTTTGTACATCTCGAGTTTGATTTGCATTTACGGTCCCTTGTTTTTCATTAAATTTCTGTCTTTATCACTTCACAGCTTCTCAGTAGATCGATTTTCATTCATTGTTCAGGTGTTTGCTTATTTATTCCATACGAGTAGTCTCTTTCTCCTACACTTGTTAGCCTATTGACGGATATGTTTTATTGAAATAGATTAGGGAGTTTTCATATGATTTTGCAGTTAACTCTAATCATGCCTGCTCGTCAACACTATCTGACGGGATGGTGAACTCAACTGAAGTTTGTTTCAGATACGTACATGGTTTATGTAGTTCAGGAATCAAAACTCTTTCGATGTGTCATTTACAGAATAGGTACAACACGATGATTATTAGACTGATCATCAGGTGGAGATTAATTAGCTGTTCGTACAGTATGGGTCTAAGTTCATTTGCTGGTTCACATATATTACTGATGAGTAGTCGGGAATTTTGGTTTTCACATAGATTGAACACCACTGACTATTGATCGCAGCTGTTGTATTCCCGTGGTCTCGGCAGTGGCAAGGGTATGCACTACTGACGAGCTCTAATGAGAGCGAAACTCGAGTCTAGTGCTTCTTTTCGAAACGGGCCGACTGGAAAGTCTATGGGAATGCCACAGTTGCTTGGACCAATTGTGGGTGATGTTCAGTCTGCATATGTATTACGATTGGTGGCATGCACTGTGAGGTTGGTTAGAACTAGTCCGGCGTAATACTACGCAGTCAGTACTCACTATCAAAAACCGATGGATAATGAAAAACTAAGATTTAACACGTTGATCTTCGTGTAGTAGTATCGACCCTGTACCATAGAGTACAGAGAAACATGTCAAGTTAACAAGGCTTGGAGCGAGTTGTGTTTTGCCCCGGGACGGATATTACAAAATAGATAGCTGGACTAAAACAGCATTAGGTAGAAACCCAAAACCATCAAAAATGTACAACTGAATGCGACTATCAAAAATATTCTTTATTATAGTCGCTACAGATTTTCCCCCTCCGAAGTGTATGTGAACACGTTTGGTTGGCATGATCGCAGCAGCCAAGTAGAATTCCTCGATAGAATCGAGCGGCTGGATTGAAATTTTGTAACTTCTTCAGTGCCAGTCCGTCGTCGGCCGAATAGATTGGTTCAAAACACTGAGCTGCGGCCCGAGCCACAGTACCTTTTGGTCAGGCTCATGGCTGCTATGATGATGATGATGATCATCATCATCATCGTCATCATTACAGGAAGAAAAAACGTGATGTGCTAACATTTCCTTCACTCTCATTAGTAGCAAATGTAAAAAATGCAGTTTGTATATAACAGACAAATAAAGACAGATAATGTATGGACCCACATACAATCATACTATGTCATTAACACCACCTCAACCCGAACGGTTGCTTCAAACATTTCTGTGCATATAGCGTCGGCTGATGTGTTACAGCTAATGTGACTTCGCCGAAGCCTGGTAGCTTCGGGTTCTAGTTTCGTGACAATATTTTGAATGAGCTTAGTGGGTCAACTTGTTAACTTGTCATGAGGCATCTAGTGATGAATGATGCGGGGATTCGAACAGTGGATTCACCGGCTTGATATTGTTCTGTCATTATTCACTTCAGCCATTCCGGGACATGTTCTCTCATTCGCTAAGAGAAGGCTGTCAGTCTGCTCTGCTTATGTAAACGTAATTGCAACTGCCTGTGAACTGGTAGACAACGTGAGAGACAGAATACTTAGACAAACTACGTTCCCGATTATGTGGTGTTGGTCCTTTGATGGGTTGAACCAAGCCTAATTGGGAGGCCAGGTACATACGGGATCAGCCAGAATACAATTTGTGCTTACTATCGTTTGGCGGATGACCCCCTTTGAATTGCAGAAATATGAATATATCTTTCCTTTCAGCTGTACATGTATTCATCATAATGAGTCTATGAATTTTTTGGGATATACGTTTACTAGTAACGATTTTCTTAGCATCTCTTGTTCCATCTGTAGCTTATCATGGGTGCAAGTACGACTGGCTCCATGATGAGGCAGTTTGCCGGCCGAAACACGTTTGTATGTTGTCCGTGCATAGTCGGAGAATGGAAGATATTCCCCACCCCGTGTTGATTTACGATGGACCGATCGCTGTAATATCCTATCCGTACACGTGATGAAGAGCACATCTAAGAAGGCTAAACTGTTGTTTGGTTCGGTTTTGTGAGATAAAGATAGGTTCGGACGAATGGATTTAAGAAGGTTAAAAATAAACCAAAATCATCAATATTCGTCAGTCAAAGTGTTATCAACACAGTGTTTGTGCAATACGGCCTTGGCATATTATCTGGGACTTGTCGTTCTATCATTCCCAATAAGATATTAGGTAATGTTGGGCCTAACGGACTACCCATAGCCACTCCGTCTATTTGTCTATAAGTAAGTCCTTCATAACTGAATGTGATGTTTTTTGCACACAGTAAGATGAGATCCTTGAGATAATAAAGTGAGATACCTACATCATAGAAATAAAATAATAAAAATTCGACTGTCTCGTGAAAGGGAATCAACGTCAATGGAATGTTTGAAACATTGGGTTCGCTTTATCCAGTTCACTAAAATGGCTGGCAAACGTACATTGTGAGGTGCAAACATTTCGTTTGTTCACATCAGCCGATCACATAAAACATCCAGTTATACAGGGTTGACTCATGGTGACAAAACAATCAACAATCGAGTACATACCTTGGGAACTCACCGATACGCGTTCCAGTGTATTTGCTAGTTCAAAGGAGTCCTCTAGGCAATGGGATGATAACATTTTGCAAATGGCATCCAGAATGTCAACTAGCCATCGAGCAGTTTTATGGTTGGTTGGTTGGTTGGCGGCATCCGAGACGGATTAGCCTGTCACAGTG
>LUCH01005440.1:0-24777 GCA_013368495.1 Paragonimus heterotremus | reverse complement strand
TCGCCCTCATGCCCAAATGCAACAATCTAATCAAATCGTACATCTAAAGCCCAGAAACTCAAACATGCGGACAGATAATCCAATATTTATGGTACGCTGAATTGCTCATGCCCAAAATTGGTTTCAGAGGCGCTTCATCCTGGTATATTTTTGGTGCACTCCTCATTCGTGGTGTTTCCGTGTCAATTGACTGTGTGGCTACATTGATTTTCAGAGATACGACCGTGTCACAACAGTATATATTCCAATAGTAAGTTATTTCCAGTCGATTTCTCCTTCTTAAACATCCGTTGGTCTTTTAAGGTGGTGTACATTTTCATCATGTAGTCGTCCTTGCTCATGACGACAACACCGTTTCCCGTATCCGTCTTCAGAAACTTTGAGCTTCGTAGTTTTGTCGATCCCTCTTTTTTGCAGTGCACTTGTTGCTCCATGCTTGCTGGATTGAATGTTCACAGCCTTTTTGATCCAGTAGTGTAGTGTAGTGTAGTCTTCCACGACTGCTATGGATGTATATAAATTTGCGTGCACTTTCTAACTGAACCTCAGAATTACCGCTGGTCGTCGCCCTCATGATAGGTTCGGTTGACTATCGGCCATACGACTGCGAGCGCTTTTTCATGATTAAGCTGTAGAATTCCCACTCACTACCCGCTTCTGTATATTTTTGATGTAACTGAACACGATATGTTCCTAAGCTGGATATATATCCGCGTTAGTTCTCTGACCTGGTACACGTCTTAAGGAGGAGATTATCAGATGTTCTGCACACCGCAATAGATCGGTTTATTTGCTCACTGACCTGACCATTTATTTTGCAGACTTCTTGTCACCATTGGGAACCTGAGAATTGCGGTTGATAACGGTCAATGGGTGCTAGTGTCTATATACGGTTTTGGGGTTGATTTCTGACTGAAATCTGATTTACTAGTTTGCTGACGTTGACTCTTTGATCTACGATCTGATTAGTTACATCCTGCTGCTGTTTTGAACTTTGGACGTGCCGGTCAAGTCTACCGTCGATCTTCTGTTTGATTGGCTATTGATTGTCTGCATGTTGATACGTTCACTTGGACGTGGGTGTATTGTAACGACGACGTTTGTCTCCTCAATCCCTTTCCTCCTACTGGTTCGTAGATTTTGCCTACTTCGGTGTATTTGCTCAATAAACTGAGTGACAAACATGAGGCTTTCGGAAGTTCTCTTAGGATTTTAGTGTTTGTTTGGACAAGGACTCTTGCGGTGTCCATGTTGAACGTGCGTCAGGTTTGATCGTCGTGAACGGAAGTCAACGAAGATTGATTGTTCCTCTAAATGGCTAATTAGAGTACATGCAATCGCCTTGTCGGATTTGGCCGATCTGATGCTATTTCGCAGTCAGCATCTGTTTTTTATGTACCGCGTTTTTTCGTCGGTGGATTTGAGTTTTTCTTCAGATTTTGGCAGCGTCTTTCGTACCGTTGCGGTTGGCTTGTGAGTTCAATTACAACATTCCTAAGGAAGGCCATCCGAGGTGGTTGAAACGTAGAGTATTACAACTTGCTGGTAACGTTGTGTTATTATCAATCCATTTATCCACAACATATTAAACATGATGCCCAAACTGTTTGACTTCACTCGTACTAAATTTGGTGCGGATATCATACAGTTGATCTTCTTTACTTTCGTAATAGACTGCTTCTGGTGAAATTTTGTGAGATCCGTTGTGAAACGGTATTTGGCAAAACTTCTTTCTTTTCTTCCTTCGGAGATCTGTGAAATAACATTGTGTTTCTACTCTTCTTACTAGAGTTCGGATGTACCTAATTTTATGTCATTCTGGGTAGCTGCTGTCAATGCGGAGAATGTGATCTGTATATATCTGTTTTCTTTAAGGTGACTAATGTTACAACTTGCTACCTTTCGAAGTGAAATCAAAAACAGAACTTGTGACACAGAACAACTCTCAGTTTTACACTTTCCACGGATTATTTCGTAGACAAGAGGTATCAGTAAAATAAAGAAATACAACTAGTATCGAAGCTTCAGGTGTTCTATTGGTTAACTGTGTTCAGTTTGTAGCTTGTTTGGTTTAACGCGTAACACACTTAAAGTACTGGTTTCATTCCAATGTTTCCACATGGTGTCATCCGAATTGGTCACTGCGCTGATATGCTAGTTTGTTCGAGTCACACACACTGATTGATTATATCCTTCCGCGTACCATTAGCTGATCTCGTATCGATGAGTCTTTCCGGAACAATCCCTTTACAATTAGTACATCCATGAAGGGCAACTTGTTATCGTTGCCAGTCTCATTAGTCAATTTGATACCTTCGAAAATGCTGTGGAGCAGCTTGTTACTACCCTCTACTTCAAATCGTCCGAGTATCACAAATGTATCACCAGCGTGTATGCACAATTTTGATTTACTGTTCTGAGGTTCGACGTTTTCTATACTTTGCATGACTGCTTCAGCGGTGAATCCAGAAGCTGGAAGTCCTATCGGAGTATCTTTCATTTGTTCGTAGGTTATTTCCATAAGTTTACAAATGCAGTCCGGTTCCAGTTGACCGTTTGCTGGCGTTTCCCTTTTCACAGTCTTTGTAGTTATTCTCCATCCAATTTGTGATCAGCTGATGGGAAACGGACCATAACATCAACTGATATCATGACTTCTTCCGTTTTGACGTCTCTCTTATTGTTGATGATTTGTCGAGCGTTGCTAATGGTTTTTTGTGATCCATGGTTGAAATATTGTAGTTTTTTACTAATCTTTACGGGATGTTGGAGTTTCGCCAAGGATATTGTTGGCCGCAATGGAGCGCTGTCTTTGTGCTTTTGGTAGTTCGTAGAATTGAACCATGTTTGTATCGTATGCCTACACTTTCCAACGTTACTGTTTACGTGTCTCATGTGCAGCTTTCTGCTGATGTTTACGTGCCCTACAAGCATGAAGAATAAAGTAAGCCTTAGCGAAGAAAAAAGAAGAGAGAAAGGAGGTCTGACTACAAAAAACAATTATGTCTCTACTGACGAATTCGACATCAGATTGCCTACACCTTCTAAACAAACGACCTAGCTTAAGGTGAAAGTAGAGTGTCATCAACAGGAGTTCATTACCTCGCGTCATTAATTGCAAACGCCTTACAGACAGCTAGGTCAGTCGACAACAGCGTTCATGTGTTAATGTGAGTTCACACTGGCAGCCGGTAGCACAAAGAAATCTATTAATCGGTCATAGTGGTTTTCCTCCCATCCGTCCCGTCTGCTAAAGCACTGACTCTGGACTCTGGCTTTTCCTGCACACATCTGGAGGAAAGCATGAAAGTCCAACGCGTACACTGGTGACCTGCTTAACTGGCTGGTTATTTTTGATCTGGCTGCTGCCAATATCCTGTCTCAACAAGATATCAACTACTCGCTGGCTATCCCGGATTTGGCAGAGATGCAGTGAGCTGTTAGGTATCCACGAAACAGAAAACTTACGGACGAAAATGGGTTGCTTAAAGAGGTTTTGAAGTATAGTGACCCAGTAGTAGACGGTGCTTTTTCCGATTGGGTGCCCAGGTAATTTTGCTCATTTAATGAACACTACTTGTGGATATGAAGCCGATGAAGACAGTCATGTGGACCGACCTCCGATGATTTGATGGCTCAAAGAAAGGCTGTGTCCTAGTCGTAACCCCATTTAGTTCATATTTGACTGCAATGCTAAAACTACTGTCATCAATAATATTTAGTGATGACTCCAATAAAGTGTTTTGGTGAGCGCTGTGTTTTTTTGTTCATCAACAGCACCTTGATTTCTCACATCTCCATCACACGTTGGTACGATTCTCCCCTGTCTCCTTCACCTTCACTCCGTTACCTCTCAAGTTTGTTTATTGATAGCAACCGGTAGTTTATCCCTTCCGGCAAGTTTAATCGAGTCGATGATCCGACTTTTGGCCAGCAAAGAACCATTAACATCAGTTAACTCGTTCTAATTCATCAGATATTCGATGAGGGCAATTTTGACCCTTCGTGAACTGGTTCGCTAGTGTGCTTTGTTTCGAATCCTTATCTTGTGGCAACCTGCTTGAGAAACGACGATCTCAGTAACACAATGCAGACTGAATTAGCAACCGCAGCAGTGCCAACTGGTTGTCGGCTACCGACTGAACCCAGTAATCCGCAGTAACTTCGCGGCTGCTCATTCCAGCTCTGTGAGGCATCTTCCCGTCGCCTGCGTGTTCGGTTTCGCTTACACTTCAAGATCGCTTGTAGGTCCGTCAGCTTCGCCCAGTTAATCTCTACTCTAATCACTTCCGACACGACTTGAAGCCCTCCCCCCAAAGAGTCTGGACGTCCTCATTTTCGAACGGTCAAAATACTGGATCTTCCTCCGTGGTCCTGATCACAACATTATCCCTTATGATCCCGGGAAGCATGTGGCGCAGGGTTTTTTAGTTTGACGGTTGGAAGCGGTTGCCACATTTTCCACTGTAACAGCAGATGACACCAATTATTTACGTGTTAAGATGTGGACATGGTAATTCATTACGAAAGATATGAACTTTGTAGACGTGGAACGATTTTTTACTTCGCTGATAACAGTTTGTTAGCTGGTTGAAATGAGTCACATTTCGTTGCCACTTCCATGTTGTTTAAACGCGTAAACTGCTAGCTTCCTCTGACCACTAGTCACGTTGTCGATCCATCTTGGGCATCCAGAGCCCTGTTACGTCAGCCTAACTCAAGATTTTTGCGGTTTGCCGAAACAGTCGCAATCTTACGACTCAAACCACAAACGACTGGGTTTGACCCTTACGTGGACGTAATGACCTATCCTAACCCGCTTATTGGTTATCCACACCTCTAGTTGTTTGCTGTGTTTGCTGTGTTGTTTGCTGTGTTATTGTAAATTTGGTACTGACGAGTCAACACGAAATGCTTGCATCTACCACTTTCTGTGTTCTAACTGATTTATCCACTGGTCAGGGAAACTACGTTTTACATTTTTATTTCGCAACTTCTTGTACTGCTGTTTGGCTACTCACGAGTAGTATAGTTAAGCTCTTACTTTTCACCACCCTCTTACTGCATGGACGAAGTTACGGAACACTTTCAGGTCGACGTTATTTTGTTCAAAATGGGTCTGTTTTTTTAAATATACCTTCAGCCGTTATCTATCATGAAGAACATAACCGAACAAACAACACGAAAGATTGATGGGTAGCTTGACAATACGACTGGTGCTTTCTACATTTAATTCTCTCAAATAACCATGCTTGTGTTCAGAATCATCCATGAGAATTGCAGCTCAGCTAAGTATCAGTTTAAATAAATTTGATCTGTTGAGAGAATGAGTGCTGCTTGGATGTATGATGGAATGATTCAAGGAAGGTCAGCAGGAACACTACGACTGCTCGATATCTGACAGTGAGTTCGTAAGGACGACTTCATGCTATGTCCGGATGAATTATCCTACGACCCGATGAGGTTTGAAGATTGAAACTGAAATTCAGCTGGCAATGAAACATGTCCCACTACGTTCATTGGGATGTGAAAGGGTATCAGTTCGTGATAGTTTCTTCTCAGTCAATTGATCCCATATTTAAATTAATACAATTAGTACTCAAGTGTTAGTTTTGGGTTCAGATACATGGCTCCGTCAAACTGTGGATTCACAGGACGTTTGTAAACTGAAAGACGCCCAAATGGCTAATGTGCATCTTATTTCGTGCTGAATGGTTCAGAAGGAATGAGAGACTTAGTTCGAGTGATCCATTCAATTCAGACGACATCAGTGAACTAAGTTTGCTTTTTAATGCACTTGTCACTAATGGCACTGGAACCTTCACAGAACCAGACGTGGACCAGATGTATTAAAGCCGAAAAGAAGGTGATACTTCACGCAGTTTAGAACTTTCAAGCAGTACAACAAAAAGTCACAATATAAAAGAGAATAATAGTTCACAACAGCCTCTTGAGTTATTTAGAGGAAAGCCGCGGCGCAGCTGTTTACATTTAAATGTTTATGCTATCATCTGTAACACCACAGATTAATTACTCTCATGAGACACTTGGACAGCTGATTACCTACCGACTGCCAGAGCTTTGGTAGAACACTTCAGGTAGCTGTGATACGACAAAACGTCTGTGTGATTCGTGTTGTTACTAGCATGAACAATGCCCAATCATTTTTCGCAAGTTACTACAGACTAATTAAAACCAAAATTGTCTTATTGCAGACTAATCTACAACCTCTCAAATGACGCCAGTTATATCTTGATGGGGAGGAGCGTTTTATCTGATAATCAATCTGCCAATTCGTACGCAAAACTCTATTACTCAACAACTAGTCGGAAAATGCAAATTAGAATGTGAATTTGACCATGAGCATCAGTGCTCTCACAACTAAAGTTGTAGTCTAGATAAAAGGGATTTAGAGAAAATAAGACACCCATCGCAATGATTACCGCTTACAAAACATCGGAACGAAACATGAAACTCATCAGATTCTATATTTTAAGTGACATGGAAACAAAGTTGAGGTGGCTTCCTCAAAACTAGCGTGAATGTATGAAATTTTTGCGTCATTAACAAAACCTATTATGATTACTGGATAGCTCGAGTCAGGCAAATCATTGTGTGGCTTCTTGCGTCTTTGACCAGTTTGATGATTCGCAATTTTTTATAGCTTACTCGACCATACTAGACGATGCAATAACCTCACTGGCAGAATTATTCCTGTTAGACTGTTGATAGACTAATAAGTAATAGTAACTTGGGCTGGAAGGTACCACCGACTTTGATCCTCCAGGTTGATTGTTTGGGTGAGGAGGCTCCTCGTTTCAGACAAACCGCATACTTTCGCTGTCGTCACCATTCAACTCCTGTCTTTCGGTATATGACTTCGAGCCATAAACGTAGGTTGAAAGTTGTAATAGTTTTCATGTTTAAGTTTGAACGTCTTCTTGGTGTTTCAAGCCCACATAGGCAATAATAGTGTCCCGAAAATCAAGTGGGAACATATCTATTCGCAGCTTTCTTTACTTCGGAGCAGACGGTCTCAAAACTGTTAATGACATGACATCCAAAATCAGACATGTGCACGGGCGCAGGATGCTGTCTGTCACAACACGCAATCTACATAAACTGCATTGTCGTTGTTGTACCGTACAACAACAGCATAACCCCATATTGATCGTCATGCAACTGAGACCCTAAGATATTATTTTCACAACTTGAGTGACACAAGACATGTGCACAAAAGTAGGCTCCGGAAAACAGGCGCTAGTCATACTTTCTATCGCATCAGTTACCTGGCGTAAGGTACTGGGGAACACAGTGTTTGTAACGTAGTCGGCGACTACATCAACCCTCTAGTAATTGGAGAACCACACAGTATCAACCGTCGAATCATGTTCATGCGTTTGCGATTCATTTAAGGTAACCCGATGATCTTCCTCACAATTCGCTGCCCAACTATATTTCATACCAGCAATACACAGAATCAAGTCTGAGACCAGTTTTTTTCAATTCACTGGATACGACTGGCAGACTGTTTGGTCTGGGTGACTTCAACGCACGGGTTGGGCACAACTCGGTGACTTGGTCATGAGTCCTCGAATCTCACTGCCTTGATACAGCCAATGAGAGCACTGACCATCTGACACTTCTGTGTCTTACTCATGGGTTGGATGCCACAAATACCCAATTCTAAATAGATGCAAACGATATCGCTACCTGGACTGATATACTAACCGACCACCACTGCTTGGTCAACAACGTGATCGAACAACAACGCTAAGTTCACTGAGTATGCATATTCCAAGTGACCAGCTGGTCTAAACATGACATGGGTCGTGCATTTTTCAGGGCCATGCGTAGTCACATTTGCAAGTCCGCTGATTGTAGATATCCTGGATAGTGACGAGGACTGTATGTTAAGCAGTTGTGGAGCTCCAAGGCGAAGACAGCCTTTCAACAGTTAGTCAGCATTTAGCCGCTGGTGCCCCTAGTCCACTAGTGCTGACGATATATGGCGAAATTTTAGGGACTAAGTTGTGATAGAAGCTATCAAAACAATCTGAACCCATCAACAGAATGGTCCAGACAGGCTCGACGACAACCGTACAGCTGATTCGTTTCTCATACGAGGAAGAATTGAAGCGTTCACCGTTTCCTCAATGGACCTAAGTAAGAAAGACAAAAGAGTCACACTTCGAGAGTTTGTGCTTCAACTTGCCCAACAGTCTTGTAGAATGATGGATGGCTTTAAAAGAGAAGTAAGATGAGTTGTTTACTAGCTGTGTTGACCATCGGTAACACAAATAGTCCTGTGATCTACTGAAGATGAATTTTTGTCCACCTGTCTAGTCTATTGGAACAGTTATTTACTGGGATTTTGGAGTTTTGTGCACAAAACTTGGCGTCACAATGAAAGTCTGCAACCTCGATAGACTATAAAATCCCCGAGCCACCAGTGAATAGATGTCAGTGACTTGAACACCAAAACAAGCTGCTAAAGCAATGCTTGCTGTGGTCCATGACTTAGTAGAAGTGCACAGGGTTATTGGTCAACTGCGGAACAAAAAGAATGAGCCTCAATTTTGGGACGCGCTGTGCTCAAGCCACTTCACTCCATCTTAAAATAGACCCAGTTCAACAAGAGTTCTTGGATGTTTCCACTGTGAAGTAGTTTAAAGTCAAAGATGGCAAGCAAATCACTGATATTTCTTGGAACACAAGTCTGCGTAGCTGCCATATAAAAGTAGACTGTTTAACTGCCATAACCTTAAAAATCGACGTTCACGAATAGCAGGGTAGGTTATTGGAAAGTCGACGTAAAACTGGTGTGCTGTTCATCATCAAAAGTTCCAAGAATAACATTGCCCATGTAGTCAGTCATTATGCCTCTTCTTTGTGGGATTCATGGAATCCTTTACCTTCGCAAGCCATGAGGAATTGCGCACGGTGCTGGGTTCAGTTGGATTTCTGGGAAGTTCGTTAATTTAATTGAAATGTTGTAGGTGTAACTGTAAATGCAGGCGTGCGGATCAAACGCTAATGACTTTAGCATTGAAACAGTCGTGAAACAGTGTTGTATTCTAACTGCAACTCTGGACCGTCTATACAAGTCTGCAATACCAACAGCTACTTTCCAGAATTCGGAGGACGGTATCCAAGTTGAATATCGTACAGATAGTCGTCCGATGAGTATATGACATTTCTGTATTCCAAGCCGGCTCCTTACTTTGAGTATTCCCATGCAGTTTTTTGCCAAAGGTAGCGCGCTACTTGCGTACAGTGATGAAGAACTACAGTAGGTGTTCACAGCGTTCGCGACTGTAGCATTCGAAATTGGATTACATCTCTTCCAGTCCAAGACGTCCCAATGTCAGTTTAAGCTGTCTCAAAGGAGTGAGTTAAGTTTCAATGCCAAACAAGGTCGCGTTGCTGATGCGCGCGTTAGTAGGTCGAAAAACACAGGGATCGGTCGGCTTCCACAGAGTGGGAAAACACGGCCCAGTCAGGTGCACAGAGTAAACCAAGTTGGTTCGTCTTGACCCAGTTACTTGGGATTTTCGTTCAGCCATCTCCGATTGAAGGAACCACGACCAAACCTAAAATTAGCATCACTGAAAACGGTAGATATCACCGCAGACGTTCGCCAATTTTGTGACAACCCTTTAGCCTACCCGTTCGTAGATTATACGTTTCAAGCTAGCTTTGCCGAGGCTAGAGCACAGTGTGCCTGGAAAAACCATTGCCCGAGGGTGAACAACAGACTGCTGATTGACCGTCCAACGGTGTTATCTACGTTTTTGTACAACAATGAAACCGGGACAAAATGTCAGCGGAATGTGCTATATTTGAGCCAATTCTATCTGGAATATCTGAGAAGTAGACACGGACAGGACTAAACCCATGCCGATACTCAGTCAGCCTCGTTGGCCGGGAAATGACCATAAGATGCACGGCGTGCGGATTTCAAAATAACCACACTGTTGGCGGCTACAAACAAGCAAGCAAAACCCTGACAGTCAGGAGCTGCCACACCACTGTGTTGTTAAGGCAAACTTTCTGTCTTGGAATATTATTCTAGCTTCTAACCAAACCACTTGTAAGAATGGAGTCTGGCCGGGCGTCCGAAAATTCAATGAGCGGCAACGGCGTAGCTGGCAATTAAGGCACACTGTTCTGAAAGTAACAATGTTCAGCAAAGTTCTTTCATGCTAGGTTTGAGCCTGCCATCTCTTTCTATGTATTCCTTGTTTACCAGGGATAATAGTTGCAATTCACTGATAACCTTACATTTGATTAATCATCCTTAGCAACATGTACTACAAGTATACCGCTTCAGGATCTTAGTCCGTGGAACTTACACTGCGTACGGAATGTATGAGTGGAAGTTCAATCAGTGCAGAACAAGCCGCCTGTGATGACACTTACATGGAGGCATCCTTTGAATTCGGTCACTGCGACAGGCTAATGTGGGAAAGGATACCATCAACCGTACGCGATGTGATACATGAACATAAAGGGAGAGTTTTCAGGTCGAATATCTTGTGAATACTGAATGTTTGACTCTTCGTGCTGGAATCCCGAAGTGGAATTTACCCGCGAACATCATGCTGTTTACAGGCGTATGTACAGATTTTACATGCAGCAGAAATATGCAGCCCCGTTTATTACAACCGTTGCAACCAACTTTAAACCAGAGATCGACACAAGTCTAACATGATCTTCCTCTCGGTTTTCTCTAAACGAATTCCTTGCAATCATGTCTGAACTCAGTACTAGTGAAGGTGATGTAGTCATTTGCATCAGATTCTTGTTAATACATATCAGTAATAGTGCGATAGTGGCCTGCCCATTTCTCTATCCAATTACATTTATATCTTTTCAGCTCTAAGAGTGAGAAATGTAACTTGAAATAAGCCATTAGTGGCATTAGTTGAACAGCATTCATTGATAGACTTTCTTTATCTCTACTTGGTTATTCCAAGTGCGCTATCAAGCCGCACTAAGCTAACTAGAGTAATAAGTCATACTGGTGCACGTAATGTCCGAATCATACTGAAGTAAATGTTTGCATGCATTTAGGACATCGTCAAAGTCATTTTCAGCAAGATCTGCGCCAGAAAAAAGATTTTTCACCGAACAAAAATGCGGCTGATCAGTTCTACAAAACACCTTGGTGACTTTCAGTACAATCAGTTAAAACTGATCGAATCGGTCGCACTCATATAGGCTTTTCATTCAGCCCTTTTGAATGTGTTGACTGTACCACAGACTTCTCTCAACTCGAGTTCTTATTAAGCTACACCACAAACCGGTTGCTTGAATTAAACGTGTATAAAGGCCAGCTTTGGTTGGATCAATAGAAAGTGTCAGCCCATAGTTATAACGTTACACAAACTCTCAGCAAGGGACTATGGTTTAGAAGAACTGAACCACTTGACGCCTTCTCATTATCTATCTCCAAGCGACTCCTGCTTGCATTGAATTTTGAAGAGGTTGATCAGGACGGTATAAATACTGATGACCTCCTGAAACTGATTATCAACGGGTTGTGAAGACTCAGCAAAAATGAAGTTTCTGAAAAGTGAATGAAAAACAGACGGACGAAACGCTATAATGTCGTAGAGATTATGTTGAAACATTTTGTTTAGTTCATCTACGTCATCCGCAACATATTCAGGTAACACACGAAAGAAAATTCGTTTCCGTTTACTTTAAACTTCGTGTTGGAGTAAATCAACGGGCATTTTTGACACAGCATGTGAATTGCTGTCAAGATTCCTTCTATACTCCATTCACTTCCGGTCCATGTTCATGATTCTTTGAGTTGCGTTAACCTGAGCATTGTCCCGATAACTGTAATAACTGTAACCTTTGCATTCTTAATATCTGCTAGAGAGGAGAAAACTGCTCAGTCGTGTATCAGAAAGCACACATGTGTCTCGCATTCTTTAGTGCATAACTTGAGTTGGACACAACAAACAGACAAGCGGACTCACATACACACACCGATCCTGAACATTACATAGAGTAACAATGAACAAGTCATGTGCTAATCGGCTGAATACATTCATTTAACCAGAAGTAATTAGGTAACTCATGTTGTATGTTAGTGTATGTGTGCGAATATGGTGGATGATACGGAAACATTCCTTTCTGCACACACACATACATACACACACTGGCAATCTTATAGTCAGTAGTAGATTGTGTTCCTGTTCTGTTTACTATGCCTAAATGAATCTATGGACCAGGACTGTGTGAATTTGAGACCTTTCTGTTATTGTTTTGAAGAATATTTTCAAATGTTAGGAGGGGCAGACATAATACTAATGCAGGATTGTGTGCAAATAGTTTTAGTTGTACGGGTCACTTTAAGAAAAAAAAACTACTCTTTGTTCAAAAGTGTGTCCACGTACTGCTAGGCTTCTTAATACAGTCGTTTGACTAAAAAACCAGAGATTTGATGCGTTTACGTGTATTGAACGGATCATATTGAACTGTTGTGGCTTATTTGTTTTCAAACAGAATATCTCAGTTTTTGACAGTTACTAATAATTAGACATGCCTTACGCAAAATATGTTCGTAAAAGATGCGGTTTTTTTAAAGTGTAAATCCTCCTCGATAATTTCTGGCAGTTACGGAACGTTGTTTCCTTGTGAAGTGCAATCTTAAACTTCACTTTAACAAATACAGCAATAATGAGTTGAAATGCAAAATCCGAGGGCATGAAAAGTCTATGCAAGAGGAAGTTTTATTGCATGTTACTTTCAACTAGGTTTTGAACAATAATCTGGTGGTAACAACGTCATCAGCAGCAGCAGCACGAACATCAGCTAAAAAATCCGATAGCTTATTTCAGCTCACTGAACAAATGTGTACAGGAAAAGAATTAAGACTGAGGTCTAAAACTGGCGAGAAGATTTAAATACATGTAGATTGATTGTACCAGTAGTGAGCGCCGAAAATTTTTAAATCAGTTAGTCAAAACTTATGCACAGTTAGTGGGTGGGGATTACAGGGTGATCTAAAAATCTACATCACGGACGACTATACTGTAAATTTGAACTGAATGTTTACTTAGTCACTGAGTTACGAAAGGTACGCCATTATGGTATATCTTAAATGTTGAGTGTTTTGAGTGTTGTAAATGCACGAGTATCTAATGAAGTGTCTCTTTCAGTGTTCTTTTCTGAGTAGTGAAAGGATGTCAGCTAGTGAACTTTCTGTTACCGTAAGGATTTTCTGTTGAAGTTTGGTGCCCTTCTCAAGCATGCACCATATGGTGGTGACAGTTTTACTCCGAATAACCTTTTTTGTTGGTGATTCTCCAGGAGCGTGTTCTTTTCTTGAGAGTATGATTTATGGATTTATTTATGAATGCTACATTAATTAAATTTGAGCGAGGGGTTTCTACTTCAGGTTCCTGCTGTTCGCCGCATGCCGTTTACTTTGAGCGATTTAATCGTTATTGTATTTAATTTAATGAAACAAATGTGTTGCTTTCTGCCTGCCGATTGGACCTCCTACGAGAATCACGTGGACCTTATTGTAGTATACCTAGCTTCCCGAAATTCATACAATGCCTGTTTTATTACATTCGTATCAACAAAATTTGTCAGGAAACCACAAAGTAATCTAACAGAAGCGCGTTAAGTCTGCATCAAGTCGAAATTGTGCTCAGTATTTTGTTATTTCTGGTATCGATTGGATAGCCAGGCTGATGCCTCTCACTTATATTTGACTATTGTGAACACGACGTTGAACTGAAAATAGACTTGTTGAAGTGTCCATTTTGTATAAGGGGCCATTAAACACCCACCAAAATCGTCACTGACATCTTCGATGGTCACAAACGATTCAACATTACAGGAACTAGAATTGTGTTTATTTATGCTTAGGAAACCAGACAAAGACCTAAGCAAACTCGAACAGAACTAGAGAATCTGCAAAAATGTTAGGACGATGAAAATAAAGCCAGTCGCTTTCAGTAGCTGTGAGTTTCAATTGAATTTACATATTTTCCAAAAGGTATCATCGACGTGAGGCTGTAATTTTTAACTCGGTGGTTTGTTCTGGAGAAGGGACGATGGACATACACAGTAACCTAACTTTTCCAAATTGACTCAGATACAGCTTTTTCGGGTGCGTTACCCCAAAATTACATCGATATCATCAAAAAACAATGCTTTCATTGACTGGTGTCACCCACGTGAATAATACATACGAAAATTCTGGTAAGTAGTACACTCTGATAACTTTCCGCAGTCATAGGACTATTCAGATTTTACGTTAATAGAACACAAATCAACTATATTTTAGCAGGATACATGGTGAACCATGAACTTTAGTTCTTTAGTATTGAGAAGGAAAACGTCACTCTGGGAATATGCACATATGAAAATTGTTGCCGAAGTGAAACCGCTGGAAGTGTTTTCCCAGAGATGTATAATGAAAAAACAGTTCCCTGCCGCCCTTTGTGTTTTGTTTCGTCCAGCAAATGATCTATCAAGCTGGTTCATCTCACAATAAGTAAATCTACAGAACACGTGCTCTCCTTGTTCGACAGTCACTCAAACTAGTGAAACAATCGGATAAATGTGCTTGAAATCAACCAGTCTTTTCTTAATTCCTTGTAAACGACAATGAAAACCACGATGAGAACTGATGTGAGAGCAACTGTTGACTGAGTGCCTGATAGTGTAGATCATTCTTCGAGAAGGGGATAAATTAGGTTTTCAGTAAGAAGGAAGCTTGGAGCAGTTAGTACATTCATTTAAACAACGTTGTGCCACTTACTGTGAAAAGAAATCTATTTAACTGTTTGAATGGCAGAGTCTTGAGAATGTGCATTGACGATACCACGGCTGACGAATTGTCGTCCACGCGCATAATATTCGTAAAAAAAATAGTTGCCCGGACTAGTTGGTGGATAGAACGTTCACCAGAGAGTACATTCAACAGTGGAAGGAAAGAGACCGACCACAACTACCATAGAATAAAACAGTGTACATCGGATTACCCTTCAAGGGCAATAAGCTATTTAACACTATCATACATAGACAGCCAAGTGCGACTAACGAAACATTTTGTCCCTCCAGTCTACTCGCTCACTTTACGCAAAATCAGTTTTGTGCCCACGCTTAAAAGATAATATGCCTCCTTCTGAAGCCTCGTCCCTGAGGAAATTGCGGTGTTGACCGCATGACCGGGCGCTTTTCTGAACGAACTCGTAAACGCCACCCAGCTTGTCTCAACAGTGGAATAACGAAGTCATTTGACAGGACCATACTATCGCACCTGGCGGGTTTGACACATTCTGTCAATGTGATAGAAGCATTTTGTTCAGTCTATCCAGTTAAAGTGACCCAGTCAAGGACAGTGGGATAAGGGATTTTGTCCACAGCTGATACCATTAGAATTTGCCTGTACAATTTGCCCATAAACGTTAAGTTCAGGCTTTATACCTACTTCGGCTAACCTCCATATTCTAAGCCCACCAAAACCTGTTATGAGAGTAGGTTCTTGATTGCAACTTGACACTGATTTGTTTGATCTCCTTTAACCATTCGCTCTCCGTTTACCCTTTTATGGATTCTCTTGTAAAATTGTAACGTAAATGTGGTACATTTAGTCTGAATAGAAATCGCTGAAGACCAACTTGTTCGCCACACTGTATTTTTCATTAATACATTAAGAATCGTTAAGCGAATGTTTTACTATTAATATTTCACTGTCACTCCTGTTAACCTGGTAGATCTAATAACACTTGGAATAAAACATTCAATACAACGCGTTGAAAACCACTACTGTGCGGCGCTGATGTGACTTCCTACTTTTTTGGGGGGGCTAACGTTTTGAGATTGCTGCTGTTGGTATCGAGCAGACACTAGTATCACGAATAACTGTGTGTTGTGGGTCCCACCTGCCAGTCGCTCATTTGGTTTTGCGTCAAAGTAGAACAACAGCTGATTGAAGATGCAGAGGTCATCAAGGCGTAATATTATTCAGCTTACTTGACATGCTTCTTTATAATTCAAAAGAGCTATGACCGTACTGTTTTGACATACGTTGTTCATCACTGACAAAGCTAAATTTGAGTAAACTTCTGACTTTAAATGTACAAAATAGGATAACCTACTTGTAGTCAGAATAATGAATCAAAAAGTTTCAGAACTCTGTGTTTTGCCGAGATGGGTTTTATTGAAACATTAGTAATGACCTTCGGTTTTGTTTTACATGGAAGTCATTCATAAGTAAACTTAACATAGTTGTATACACTTTGTGATAGCACCGTGTGATCTATCGGCATGTACCAATCACATTTTAAAACCAAGGTCACTAACAAAGGTGGCACACGATCAGGCATGAATTGCTATAAAAGCCATATAATCACAAGGGGATGCAGCATACGGATTCGGAATGGCAACTCACCAGTTGTGTCTACTGATTGTAATGTTATGTCTTCAAATGATTGTAAAATCGGACGGTGCAGAGAAAAAGGTGGATAACCCACTCGACACAGTTGAAGAAGCAGAAGATAATGACATCGATGATGAAGAGGATGAAGATGAGAAAGAGGGCGAATATCAGAATGATGATGATGCTGATGAGGAGGACGATTACGATGACTTGTGAAAGTAGACGGCCCACAATGCCATGTCATTATTTATCATTTAAATTAGAATTATAGTCAACCAATGTTTTTGATGACTTCCCAAATTTCTATTGATAGATCAAAGTTCGATTGACAGTCGTATCTAGTCAGGACCGTGTTTGTATGTGTACATCGCCAAGTCAGAGTGAAAATACTACATCAGGTTTTTCATTTTTTTAGTACTGTTTAGCAATGTTCCACATTGTATGTTGTAACAACTGAAAAATAGGGCAAAACAGCGAACTTGACGGAAAATTTTTTCTTGAGTGTTCAAACAAAAGTGGTTATAGACCGTATTACGTATTATGTAAACGCTCAAATTTTCTTTGAGAGATTGAACTGCCTTACGATGGGTATCGACATCCTGCTATTCGCCACTCATGTATCAAGTTAACCAGAACGTCAGTTCTTTCAACATTAAGACATAACGTTAAAATATTCCATTAGGAGTTGCAGTAGGGATTTTGGTTGTCAAATAGACTGAACATCATCCAACAGTGATCGCAGCTGTCGAGCCCTATTGAGGGCGAAACTCGAGTCTAGCACTTTATTTCCGAAGGGGTCCACTGGAAAGTCTATGGAAATGCGACAACTGCGATTAGTTGTGGGTGGTGTTCAAAGCAAAAGAAACTGAAATGTGCATATAGACGATGCTCCATACAGTATAGTGCAGAACGTAATAAAACCAATCGCTTGTCAATGAACTGCTATGAGCTAGAACCTGTCTCAATGAACGATGTCGTCGTACATCGATTATTACTCTGTAACTCTATTCGGCATTTGTACGGGCACGGATTTTACTGGTTATTGTAATCAATGCTTTGATTATCTGTCAGCTGTAACAGTATTTACGAGATGAAAGAAATTTTCACTTACAATTCTCAATTGCTGATTCAATTATTGCAATAGGTGCGCGTAAATAATAGGAAAAAAGGAACCAAAATCAGATTTAGGTATATTGTTTTAAATAAGCTGATACTAGAAACAAAGAATGGCCCTGTTAGAATCAAACAGAAACACGTTGGTTTTGCTCAGATCTGAATAAAAATTCACACGCGTGTATTTTCTCTTGGCTAGCCTTTTGTAAAGAGCACAATCCCATTACCCGTGGGTTGAATAAGTACGCTTAAGAATAATAATGGGAAATACCGTTCAGTAGGTTTTCAACTAGGATGCTTTCATCCAGGGGGAACTGGACGTTGTCTGATGGAGTGGTGGGTAATATGACAGCCGGAAATTTACTACCGTTGAATATTTACCCATGGGTCCTAAAAACCACAGTATGATACGATTCGATGAAAGGTCTCACAGAATGGCAAAAACTGAGTCCCGAAAGTAATATATGTATGTAGTAAAACTATTGTCCTAATTAGGATTGAACTGTATAGAATAACGACCAAACCGTATAAGAATCACAAAACACAATTAGGCACAACAACACAGATCGTAAAGAGTTGAATCGTACATATCAACTGTACAGGATAGTTGAATAGTAAAACAACTGAATAACAGAAGGAGACAAAGCATGTCAGTCATGTTCATCACACCCGTCACGCCTCGAATGGGTGTGCAGATATCTGTAATTCTGTGATGGTCTGGATTCCAAACGTTCAGGTCTTCTGATTATCGGTCCTTCAAGTGTTTCGTGTACTTCAGGAATAGTCTGTATTTCAATGATGTCGTTTCCTTTAAATGTAACAGAATGATCATCAAAATTCGAAGCAACAAAGTTTCTGTTAACACACTGACCTCTAGAACTGAACTCAACATTTTCAACAGGTCTTCGATGGCAGAAAAGGTTTTCCGAGCCAAGAGTAGTAACCATGCTATTTCCCTGAGAAGAAAGAACTGTTTCATTAGCAAGACATAAATCGCTGCTTTTGTAAACTGCATCATCAGCTGTTTTTGTACAGTCAAGACTTGTATGCAGAGAACGAGATTTGAAAAGGATTGCGGGAGACTTTCCAGTTACTGGATGCCCTGCGTTTCCGCATTGCAGAAAGAAAATAATCGATTCCTCGACCAAGGTCCACAAATGAGTTTGGTGTGAAGGAAGCAATAACGTGTGTACAAAATTTTCAACAAGCCAATTGGACTGTGGATATCGTGGGGCAGTGAACAAATGCCGACACTCAACTCCTTTAATCCATTCTTCGAGAGACTTGGCAGTGAAGTGAGTACCACTGTCGGTGATCAAAACAGCAAGTACACCCTGGTAAGAAAATAATTTTCTCAAAGCATGAGTAAAGTCTTCGCTCGGTGATGAAGTGAAAAAAACTTCAGACCACCTACAGTAAGCATATGTATTTACTAGTGCATAGTATTTCCCCAGAAAAGAACCACAGTGGTCAGCATGAACTTCCTGGAACGTTTTAAACGCAACAGTCCATGAGATATATCATGACTGTTTCGTATGAATTTTGCATATAGAGCTGTTACAATTTTTGGCACTGTGATTAATATCTGATTCTACTTTCGGCCGATAACAAGTCAAAACGTGCAAATCATTTCGCCCTACCAACTCCCAAACGTCCGGAATGGAAGTCCGTAAAGATACCAGATCTTAAATTCGGTGAAATTGCAGCACGATTATCAAAACACAATCATCCATCAGGAGTGATGGACAAAATCTCAGGGCGACAGTAAAATGTGGGAAATCTACGCCTCTCCTGGGATGTCCAGCCACGTCTTAAGACAGAGATAATAGGACCAAAGAATTCACGAGTATCGCACACAAGTGCATCTCTTTTTACTGGCAGTGGTTGAACTAGTAAACAGCCAGGGTCGTTAGGGTTTGAGTCCGGCAACAGAATTTTTGATAAGTAATCGACATGAAGTATTGTTTTTGCACTACAACGAATAATTCTGTAACTGTAGGGACAAAGAGCAATTCTCCAGCGCTGCACCGTGGCAGCAGATGACTGCCAGCGATTTGCTAGGATGATACAAAAATTTTAAACCTTCAAGCTCTGTTCAAATAGTGAATGACAATCCAGAGAAGTATTTTTGAGGTCTTTTAACAGTCCAACGTACTCCAAAGGCTTTATATTGGATCTGAAAATACCCACGTTCGGCTTTAGACAGACGACGTGAAATGCATATAACAGGTCTACCACACTGCTCAAGAACCGCACCTATTCCAGTGGGAGAAGCATCGGTAGTTACAGGTGAATGACTCTTGGCAGCAAACGGTTTTAAAGCAGCAGTATTCTGAAGATAATGGAGTAAGTTAGGAAACGTGTTTTTGTGGTCAATGGATCAAAAAATTTTTGACGGATAACGTATCGGACAAAGTAGCATGTTGAGCTAACTTCGGAAAAAAACGTGAGCAGTGCTGGAGTGCACGCAGAAGAGAACGGAGTTCATGAAAGTTGGTCGGTAACGGTGCATTCACTAATGAGACTAAGGGTTGTAAATCTGGCTTAAAATAATTGCAATCAACAACTTGACTAAGGCAGAAAAAAACTGAAAAACTACGCTTCTTTGGGGTAATGACCGTGCTGAAGTCAAAAAATCGCTACAACTAAGAATGGGACGATAGCCGTGGAAGGGCTTATCAAGAGCTTGAGCAACAACGTCGCCTTGATGGCTTTCGATAACATCTGCGTCTCTAGTAATTATATTCAGGGCATTTGGGAATGCACCTGACGAAACGTTCAAACCAAAAGATAGAGAACTGTACCCACACAGTTCGAATGGTGTAGTAGTCACAGTCAAATTGCTTGATAATTCAAGTGATATTTGTAGATAAGCATCCTTTAAACCGGTTTTATAAAGATCTTAGCACCCAACAAACGATGCAATACATCTTCGTGTTCTTCTGTTGTGCAGGCACGTTGTAGTAGACGTATATTTAACGTTAACTTGTAGTCACCACAAATTCTCGGTTAAAGCCTGTCCGGGAAGAACCCAATTTTCCGAAAACACCGTTATATTTACCTTCGCAGTGGCTTAACTCATTACTGTTTGAAATGACCTTCATGGTCGACACGGTCATGTGCCACTTCACCTTTCACGTGCGTTCTCAACCTTTGTGCCAATTTCTGGCACCCAGCCTACATGCTCGTCCTTTAATTGGGACACCACTGTACTGTGTGAATCTTTGGTCCACTTTCTGACCATGTCTCTTGACTGGTCACAAACCTTTTAACTGTGATCTAGTTCGTGACCGTGTTGTCTTCGGGTTGAGTGGCATGAAGTACCTCTGTCCAGAGGCCAGTCTTTTCTCTGTGTTCATGCGTGAGTCTCGGGTGGACGGGTTTGCTTGGAAGATACGAATTAGTCGTACATACTCCGTAGTCAGTTGTTCACTACCGTTGACCGTCGTTCCGTTATCTACCGTTTCACTAACCGTTATTCTGTTGTCTGTTCACGTGCTCGTAGGCCATATATCAAGTTGCAACAAATGCCATCAGCTTTTAATGGTGTCACTATTGAATTCGCCCAGTTTGGCGAGTCAACAGGCGTTATTACTCCTTTATCACACATGGATTACAATTCTTTGCGTATAGGTTCTTGTAAATCAAATGGAACGATTCGTCTCAAGAAAGACTGGGTTCCCCGAAGCTTTAAGCTTTACCTTTGGTATTCGCATTCCTCATGTGACCTTAGAACAGTCCAGTGGAAGTTGTACAATGTCACCTTCGTTCACTGACGTCAGTAAAGGAATGTCAGAATGTAGTAGTCGTAAAACTTTAAGTGCAAGTATAGAAGGACTTAAGCTTGAAATTATTAATTCACAATCAATCACCGACTCGGTGCACCAGCCTACAAGGAGCAATGAATGACCAGGAATACCACGAATGTTAACTTGAGTCGGCTGCTGAACAGCATCCAGATAAAATAAAGCTAGGTCTGAATGCGAGATAATCGACTCAACACTACCGGTGCCAACAATAAAATTGTGACTTTTGTCAGAAGCGGACACTAATGTTTTCAAAACATGAGAAGTGTTTCGGGGCAAAATAGATAAAGAAACAAACAAAATTTCGTTATTCAACGATTGCACGTTCGAACTGGAATTTGTCGTTACGTAACAAACGTCTGGACTTACATACCGACTGGATATGACCCAGTTTGTCACAGCTGAAGCATTTTGCTTGTCTTTGTGGACACGAATACCGGGAATGATGGCGTCCACAGGACGCGCATTTCCCGAACTGTTGTAGAATTGAGTTTGCATTACTTCCTTTAGAAAATCGAACGAATGATTTTGGCGCATGGAAATCAGTACGCGGTTTGAATGTGTCAACTTTTTTCGGCCTTGAATTGTTGCCTTTAGAATAATTGCAAAGAACAACCTCAATAGTCTTCGTAATTTCTTTCACACCCCCATACTGTTCGCACACTTCACGAATAATCTGGAAACTTTGATCATGAAGCAAGAGAGGTCTCTGATTTAACTCTGACAAGTGAATATCAGCAACCAATCGATCACGTAGCTGATCTTCTAATTGGATAGCGTATCCACAATTGGCTGCTTGTGTCTGCAAGTGTAGGACGAAATCACGAATCGGTTGAGGTTCTGACCGAATTAGCACATCGAACGTGGCTCTTTCAACCGCTAAAAATTCACCGGTTTGAAGTGTAGGATGAAAATTTTTTTGTGTACGATAGGAACTAGTGACTAACGACTTTGGGAAAGCCAAGTTTTTGACAGCGACATAAGTTTCCAATTCATTGAAGTGTTGTCTAAATAAGATTTTGTGAGACACCAAATGCCCAACCTCTCCAGATAATTTTTTATTTCTCAAGCATTTGATTTGGTGGATAACTGATCTATTTCAGCAATCACCGTAAATATTGCGAAAGCGCGATGCCAAATGTGGTCATTGAAATTGACTTATACAGAATAACGATCAAACCCGATAAATCCGCGAAGCACAATTAAGCACAACACAGAAAGTATACAGTTGAATCGTACGTATCAACTGTACAGGATATTTGAATAGTAAAGAATTTCAGAACAAAAGGAAACAAAACATGTCATTCATGGTCATCACACTTATGAAATCGCGTTTATTAGAGTGGACAAATGTGGCATTCAAAAGTTATTTCCATTTTATTATTTGCAACAGTTCTAAAAAACGTATGAATGGTTTCTTATTAAGTGTTGATTTTTGGTTTACTCTTCTATCGTCAGTGACCTACGCCTAATGTGATTTGAAGGTCGATAGCCATCTGTTTCTAAGCTAAGATTATTCACCCTGTTGTAAGAATTAATAGCATCAAGCATAACTGATGGAAACATCTCAGTTTCAAACGTAGAAAGCAGTAGGCCGAGCAGTTTTTTTGCGAGTTGGCTATCATATAAACCTAAACGTTAGTCACATGTGAAATTGAGAAAGTTGAGAATTGATTCAACGTAGTTTAGTGAAATATCACACCAAAACATTCGCTTACACGCCGTTCGGTTTTAAACCAATCCTGAAACAGAGCTCAGGGGAAAACAATGGGAAGAATTGTCACGAACCAATCAGATTTCAAAACATGACAATCGGATGAAGTCTACGCTTGTAAAAGCATGAACTACTGCAAAAGTGAGTTGTAATTGGGATTAATTGAAACGAATGATGGCTCACGAATTGTATTTGTTGATTTCAATTTTTTGCTTGCAAGGCAGTATTAAATCTTTCGGCATGCCAGATGCAGAGTATCATGGAGAAGATCAGTCGTACGAATATGAAGCTGAACCAGACAATGGTGACAGTGTTGACTACAACAATACTGACGGTGACCATATAGATTCAGAAGACATGGGAGAAAGTTCAGACGGTGAGGACGTGGGGCCAGACTAAGCGAAACAGGATGTTAACAATGTTTTGTTGAAATATTATTTTCGCATAGCAAACTTCTAGAATCATTGTGTTTTTGCCTTATTGAAATGTTTTATTTATCAATGATTAACAAAAAGATTTGAATGCCATTTGAAACCAAATGAAGATTTTCATATTTTATCTTACTTTTTGACTTGTCTGTTAATACACGGTATATGAGGTAGTATCCGGTCTCTGTTCATTGCAATGGCGAGAGTGTGTGCAACAAAGCACTCAGATAACGTTTCCGAATGTTTCGTGGTAACTGATTGTGAACAGTTCACAATGTATAAGACCATTTTTTCCTTTAGGATGAGATGTCTGTCCCCAGGAGACGGTGTTTTAATTTCTGACTTTTAACCACCTACCAATATCATAAGAATCTGAGTACTTTCCATATTCACTCATCATAAGGAATGTTATTCGCTAAGAAAACACTTATACATAACGCACGTTTATAAATTATGTACTGTTCGTGAGGATGTAGAATTAAATATAGCAATCATGATGTATTATTCGACGGACTCATAACTTTCTGGGGTATCATGCCAAAAATTTGGTTATATTATGGTGCATAGCGATCTGAGATGGCTGACAATTAAAAATAGCGCGTTTAAGCAGTGAACAGTTTGAAGTTACTTTATTAAGGTGGAACTTGATACCAATAACGACGGTAGCCTTAAATTTGGTCCAAGTCAATTGGATGACACAGTTAATCGATGTTTCTTCGCATACTGAAAATCAGAATAGTCACACGATAGACAGTTTGCATCGATTGCCGTTCAAAATTAAACTCAACAGTGGCGTTGGTGGATTCCAGCGTGAACTGTTTGAGAAATCCTGCCGGGAGAGTCGATACCTTGCATCATTTGGTGGATTCCATATGAGACAGTGGGACGGGTGGGTAACCGAGTCCAAATGTGAAATTTCCAAACTCCTGGCGTGGCTTCGTAGCTCAGCTGGTAGAGCGCTTGCCGCGTAGAGGCATGGTGTTTCTGTCGCTGGTTCGAATCCAGCCGAAGCCCTGACTTTTCACAGTTGGGTCTCATCCAAAATTAAACTACTTCAGCAAGCGGATGGTAACATGCACGAAAGTGTAGGTGGTATAGAATTGATGGTTGATCGTTAACGCAAACAAAACTTTACAGCAAACCTGAGTTTGATTTACTAATTTGCACCATCATCATAATAATATACAGCAATGAATGAGTGGTTAACACTGATGTTTAACTGCCACACAACTATGAGGAAAATATAAACCCTGGACAGGAAGGAAAATAAAAAATGGGGAATGGATTTAACTACAAAAA
>LUCH01005439.1:0-32883 GCA_013368495.1 Paragonimus heterotremus | reverse complement strand
CAAATTGTTATTATTCCCATTGTACAAACTTCATACCAGATGGCACGTGATTGTTTTTAACACAATGGGATGTAGTGCATATCATCGCCACTGCCGGGACTTGAACCACGGACATGCTGTTCATGAGGCAACCGTGTTTACCACTACGCCATTAACCTCACGTTGGGTACGACCGAATTATCATATGTGAAAGAAATGGGCCGACTGAAAAGTCTATGGGGATACGACAGCTGCGATCAATTGTGGGTGATGTTCAACTTGACAATAGGATGTATGGGTTCATTGTACACCTGAAATCATCACGTGACGATTTGAGGTGCGAATAAGGATAGACCGTTGTTGTTTTGTGTGTCTGCTTGGGACAGAATTGTTGACCGGGATACTGCAAACTCTCCATACGTGGTGTCATTGTTGTCCACCCAGTAAATTATGCCAAACAACCGACAATCCCAAACCTTTGGGTCGATTCACCGCCTGTGGTGTAATAGTAATCAGCAACCAGCCAGTGGACGTTCTATATGGTTACGGAGAACACTTTTCAACACAGTCGGCTGGTTGAAATCAACTCGATTTTGGTTGATGATTGAGTTTTCCGTGATACCTGAATCAGGTTCTAATTCCTAGATAACGCTTTTGGTTTTAACTGGTTGTGGCCTAACCAGGGAATTACCTAATAATTTTATTACTTCTGTTTGTTGCCGATAGAACATGAATTTCTTCAGGCTCAGATAGACACCTAATCCTAACGACTGCACAGTAATAGTGCAGTGAAGTCTAACTGAATCTTTGCGACTGAAGTACACGGAAATTAGGAAGTTATTTTCATGAATGAGTTGCAGACTCATCAGCAACTATTGTGGTCAGGAACTCATGGTTCTTGGTTCCATCAAGGTTATTTCGTTTGCTTCAGTAATAAGGAGAAGATTAATCTGTTTGGGTTTGAAGCGTGAATAAACTATTGACATGAACTGTGGAAGGGAGAAATACGTTTCGGTCAAAGCACCAACGGTATACATTCGCTGATGTTACGAGGTACTTTTGGTGTTTAGTGTGAGTGACCTGGTTACACTGGATAGTAATCAAAACGAAAGATTTTATAGCCAGACGCTAAAACACTTCTTGTTGCTCTTCATTTTTTGTCTTAGAAGGATGTTCTTAGTTTTTCAGCGGAACAACGGCTCAGTTCGTTCGCCGTACGTAATAGGATCATCACGAGTATGGGAACCTCAAACATTTCCTCTCATCCCATACACTTATACACTTTCTTGACTCCCTGTGGACGGTACAGATACAAAGTGAACTGCTAAATACATCACATCATATATCCAAAATCGCTGACACTGCGGCCGAGCAAATACAGTCTCCTGATTAATGACAGATATCCACTACACAAATCGCCCGACGTCCACCTAACCAGATAATATTCTGCCAGCACATTGGTCCAAAGGCGATATAACACTTTTTCATTTGCTACACGAAATAGGTATTGTCGGCTTGTTCTTAGAGAAGATATCGTTGAAATGATGGGTAGACGTATCATTTGACTATAAAGCATATAACTGTATCTAAACACGTGACGCTAGCTTCAAGAGGCTAATCAGAATCACCCCAGTGTTACGCACTGAGCGTTTGCTTGCCTGTGACAGTGTTTGGAAAACTTACGTCCCAGGGAGTGCCCGTATAACTAAACATAAGCTATCCTCAGAAGCATGGTTTCTGTTAACCAGAATCGATGGTGGATGTTATCTGTCCTGTTCTTATTCTGTCAGCCGAAGATAAGACGCTACAAATAACCCATCTGTGACTCCTGCACCATAGTAACGCTTTCAACCGATCAAACCGAACAACAGTGTCAACTGTTATAGGGTTACGGGACTTAACCGATCTTGATTGATTTGCTATGCGGTTGCTTTACCAGAACAGCTTAGTATATCCGTATGAGAGAGATAGTATTCTCCTAACTGACACTTAGTTCTGGTATCCTACGACGGGTTTCCTTGTCATACTATCTCATTTTTGATTGTGTAGATGGAATGTCATTATCAGAAAGAGCTATACTTTCAAGTGTGTTGATAAAACTGTTTTTGGTATAGTCATTTCTAACCTTTATAAAACACCAGTACTGCGGTATGGTTTGTCTCTGTTTGACGAGCAGCCAGATGTGCTTAGTCTTCCTATGTGGTAATAGCAGTGATTATCAGTACCTCATGTTACAGCGTTTAAAGCTATAGATTAAGGATGTATTCATTTCCAGACAGTCAGTAGTGAAACATCTGGAAATTACTTTACGCTACGGCATACACAAATTCTTAGACATCAATGGTGTATTCGTGAGGATCATACTGTAGCGAAAAGGCGTCCAATAAAGCACAATCTTTTTTGTCCAAATCGCTAGTTACCATGCTACGCGCGAGATCGCGTTTAAGAGTCAGAATTCTAGTCCACAACGCCCCCAGATTTCCATTCACACGTCGTGTGTATTTCTGCCTGGTTTATGTGTGTGATTGGCGCCATCCATCGGGGGGTTTCCGCCTGCCATTCTTCGTCCGTTGGTCCGATTTCCTTGAGCAATGGCTCATCCAGTCGCTCGTGTTCTTCTCAGTCCATCCACTATGGGCTTTGAGCGTATTCAACGACCCTGTCGAGATATTCCTCTGTGTTGGAATAATCGCGCCTCCGATTTGGTCGTCCATCCTATTTTGGGTGCCATGTCTCGCCCGTTGGTCCTATCCGATCGAGCGATGACTCATCCGGTCGCCCACGTCGTCCCCGATCCGCTCGCTGTGGGTTTTTGGACGTACCTCCTCCGCGGTGAGGTAGTTCGTCGATTGTTAGAACACTCACACCTCCGGCCTGATGATCCACCACTGACTTTTCGGGTGGTTTGTATGAAGATTTCACTTCACCTAGGGCCAAATAACACTTGCTTACACATTCGTTAGACTTCTCTCGTTTAGTTTTTCTCGATCTCTTGAGAAGAATATTAATTTTTTGAACAGCTGAATAAAACGTCTGACCTGAAGCAATATTATATATATATATATATATATATATATATATATATATATATATATGTAACTCAGTTCCTCTTCCTGTGTTGGAATGCGGTGCTCGAAATATAGAGACCGTGGGATGCGCACAGCTGCAGCAGTCTCGTCATTTTCAGTACCTTGTGTCCAAACACCCAACATACCTCTCAGCCGCTTTTCCTTTGAAGACGACCAAGCTGAACACTCAAAGCTCCCCTTAGTATGATGATGTTTGAGCGTTTAGTCCTCCTCAAAAATTCATTCAGGGCGTTATAGAACGCATCTTTGGTAGCATCCAAACAGTTGTCCATTGGGGCATACGCCGATATAATGAATACGCAACGTCTTTCTGATTTACGTCGACAGACCCTAACCGATTTATCGAGTGCACAAGCGACTGTTCACTGTGATTCAATCGAGCAAACATTGCTCCGCTCTGGAACTCAGTGCGATTCCCACTCCATCTTGACCGCGGGATTCAGCTTCAGCGTCACCAGAGTTTTTGACAGACAAGCGCTCCGATCGAACGTTATCTAGATCTGAGCTCTCAAGTGAATAAAGGTACAAGAAACCTAGGCTTGAGTCTCCGACACACAGCACATATCAAGTTCTATACTTGAGAGAGTATTTGTCAGAGAAGCTTGCTGACCGACTTGTCGGAGAGTGCGGATATTGAAGACGCCAATGTCTTGGTCTCAGAAGAGCATCATCGCCCGAAGGCGCATGGAAGGCAGAAGACTTTGAAGGGGGTAAAATTGAAGGGAAAAATCCGTGATTGGTCATTAAGCTCACTGTTTGGAAAACGATAACTTCTAATAATTGACGGTCGTTTACACCGCGGAAGGGATTTCACTTGATGGGCCCCACCTCGGGTATCTGACATGCGAGAAAACAGGATACAGGGTTTCTCTGGGAGATCCTACCCGGAGTCAATGATTTATGAGTCTGACTCACTTGGTACTGAGGGGTCTGCCTAACCCGAGGGCGCAGTGAATAAGACATTGATGTCTGACCCGGAGCCCTACTGCCCGCAGTGAACGTATTCGTAGTTACATCGGCTCCTTGCTGATAATGGATAATTTTCGACCTTATTGAATAATAGGCAGGCGATCATGGTCAAACGTTGGGCGAGCAGAGTGCTCTTTGTTTGGAAGTACCTTTTCTAACCTCTTTCCTGAGTTGGAAGACAGCAATGTCGCAACTATAAGAATAGTTCTGCCGTATGCCCATAGGATCGTGTCTCACTACCTAAGCACTCCTACGCGGTCAGTAGTGTGACATGCAATCCTGTGAGTGTAACCGCCTTTCGTCTGACTGCTCCCCTTTAGTCTGTCTGACAAGGTTGCACCTGGAAGGACCGGAGTCCTAATCAGCATAGCCCACCCGGATCTAAACAGCACTCAAGCCCGACCACCTCGTCAAGGTAGCAGTATTGGTCAGGAAGGGATGTGACCCATGTCAAAAAAGCCAATAGTGTCTTTAGATATTCGGTCACATTAGGAAGAAACGTCTGTGAGGTAAAACTTTCTGATGTTATCGTATACACCGAAATGCGGATGTTCTACGATAATAGTCACCTGGTGGGCAAGGCCCCTGTGGCGATCAGTATTGGTATGACAGCGAGAGGCCGGAATAAACAATTTGTTCAACCCGAAACTCGTCTGCCTTCATTCCCAATCAATATTTCTGTGAAACCAACGGCCATTCGTACATACACATTATCTACTTGGAAAAGACTGTTCAGACCTGCGAAACAGATTATCCTGACTTACAGTTGATTACATATCACAGACGTATGCACAAAGTAGCAGTATAAATAATGTATTTTCCTCTTCTCGGGGAACATTCGCATGCACATAAGAATTGCGCATTACATTTTCCAAGGATTTGGCAAACGCTTATATTCTCCTATTATTTTCGAATGTTGTTACATGCTTAATCAAATTACGCAGGTTCATAGAATGTAGTCAGCAAAACCTAATCAAATGAATGTACTCTCTGAACTCAATTCCCTATTTCTCGTCTCTAGCTGCCCTTAGCTCTGGGGTAAACCGTCCGATCAATCTGAACAGCTCAAATGTTCACTCAGCATCCCATTTCGGAATGGCCTCCAGCGCCTCAGAACCAAGCTCATTGTTAGCACACAGTATTATGGGTGCGTTGCCGGGTGCTTTTGATGACGTATTGAACAACAAGCGCCAAACACGATTACGGAACAGTCAAAGCTCAGCCCTATCTAAACCACAATACTCACCATCATGTCGAGAGCCCAGGTAATGTCGGACTACGTGCTTGTGAGCTGACATTCTCAAGATACTGTGATAATTAGTTTCTGTGCAACATGTTACAGAAGAGCAGAGTTATTTGTCTTGCATATCTACGTGTGCAAATATTGCGCCGTTGTTTCCACTATTGAACTTCAAGATCACCATTTCTTCAGACTTCCGAACTGGACTGCTTTTTTGTACTGTTTATGTTTTCGTTCTTCCTCTGACTTTGCCCCGTCTCACTCAGGACATCATTCACTACTGCCATGTACATGGTGACAGATTGCTGAAATACAACCAGACGGGCTGTTGGGTGTCTCTGTGTTTAGTTTGCCCACGTTCGTGGAACTCTCAGTGTTTCACAATACTCAAGCTTAACCGTACCGGATACCATAGATTTAGAAGCCTTTGCTCCTTTGGAAATTTGAATATAAAATGGAAAGATCATATCGTCCAATCCGAACGCCGGTTAGAATCGAGGTTTAGTTTATTTTGGAAGAGGTTATTCACACTGTGGACAACAACACCTCTTGTATAGGCATAAGCACTCGCATGCTCCGATTTTTCTGGTCCTCACCCAATTGGGTAATGTGAAATTCTAGCTCTAAGTATTCAACCATGAAGTTCCGGTTGCATACTAAATAATGTGCCATATCATTTATATACGAAAATCAATGGTAGATGTCATTACAAAAAACAATAATCATTGCATAAAGTAGTTTAGTACATCAGGACTGTCAGATTTTATTGGATTTTTAAACACGTAACTTGCAGAGACCAGACTAAAATAAATTAAACAAAGAAACGGTTGTTTAAGTAAATGATCTCAATCAAGAAACCATTGTACACCTTTGAATTTTCTATTGAGTGAAATGATTAGCATTCATTTGTCCGATTTGAGTCTTGATAATCATTAAAGTCACTACTTAGAAACGTTAATCGAAAGGAAACTATGTCATAGTCAACGGCGTGCCTGTATTCGTACCGTTTCTTCTGCTTGATCTCGTTTTATTGATTTGTATTCTTTTTTAAAGTTTCGTCTTTTTCTAAGCCATGATTCGAATCACAGTATTTCCCGGTCAGACTGTTAGCAGATGTGAATGAACGAATGTACCTACAAATAAGACGTTAGTAATTTTTTCCATCTTATAGATGTGTTTGCTCAACTACCTAGAACAGAGAGCAAATCGACTTTACAAGTTCGATGGTTAATTGTGTTTTCGAAAGCACCCAATAGAAATATTCCTCTTGTTCTCAATTATTATTTGATGATTTTTATAGACGTATAATTAATCTGGTTACGTCTTATTTTCGAATTTGACTCCATTTTGTGTACTGCACATACCCACACTTATAACATGCCGATCGACATTGATTTTCTGTGATTTAAGACTCGAATGATTAATTGTATAGGAACGTGTACCGATCTGTTCCAAATGGTGGGGGTGTGTCTTAGTTAAAGAGTAGCTGTTAGGGATGGATTGAGTGTGGAATAAAAGGTCGCCAACTAATGAGCAATTTCACTCCACTTTATTGTATACAAATAAAGCATCCGTCTTCGATCGTCTTTTAATAGGAGTATTGTATTCGTTGGAGAGAAGTTTGTAAATTTGCCTTAAATATGAACAGGCTTTGACAACTATAAGAATCACTAGTATCACACCGTACGTGCTATTAGCTCAAACACATCTTCAATAAACCAATCCATCGGTTGTCGCACTGTGCTCTGTTAGCGTTTGTGCGTACCTAGTATTGGAGAGAAATAAGCTTTCCTCGAAATGAACTTGAAAAGATAAGCTTTCTTCGAAATGATTTCGCTTCAGCTCATCAGGTGTATACTGCAGAAATAAAAATGACTGACGGAGAGTATCCTATTCAGGTAGGAAAGGATACAGGAGCACTACTAAGATAGTGTTAATCTAATAAATAGATCCTTTCGCACACACAATAGCAACTTCAATCGTTTACTAGCAATTGCTTCAACAAAGTAGAGTAAGCGTTTATTCCGGTGCGTGAAGATGATTGACAATGCCGACGGATTACCAGTGTTGGGATTTGTCTCGAGCACATGATGCGCAATAGATGAAACCGGTGTATTGTGTGAATATCCTTTGGCCTAATGCATTTAGATACGTTTACCTCCCCCTAACACAGCCTCGATTTAGTCATGACCAGAACCAGGGAAAGGCTTTGATGTAAAGCTGTCTATTGCAGTGCTACATAAAACTCTAGTTCAGCATATGAACAGGACCATGTGGCGTCTTGCAGGTGAAAAACCTACCTTGGTTTCATAACCGTTGTCGATAACCGTTACGTAGACCAAGTAACCTCATCTTGGGGACAGTGGTAATTTGTTATCAATGGTCAGGAAAAAAGTGGTTACAAGCTGTGACTGTTCTATCGAGTAAAGTGGTTAGCAGTTGCCTGTCAGATTGGGATCATCGTGGTCACTCATATCGCTGCCTAGTAACGCTAATCGAGATAGAAATACGTTGCTGTCAACAGCTTGCCTGCATTCATACCATTCATAGTTCTTCTACTTCAGCATCATAGACAACAATAAATCAGTGGTTCACACTGATGCTTAACTATCACACAACCACGAAGAAGAACAAAAAAGGGGACTGGAAGGGATCTAACTATGAAAAATAACTACGTCTCTATTCAAAAATTCAGCATCAAGGAGCCTACACCTTGCAAGCAAACAACCAAGCTGTGAGTGAAAATAAGGCTTCATCAACGAGACAGCTTCCCCATGGCTTTCACTGCCCTGCGTCATTAAATGAACTCATTTCACAGACCAATCGGCCAAACAACGATAGAATTCACACCACTGAGCTCGATTAGCCACCATCTCACATATTGTCTCAAGCCATTGACTCTGTGAGTTTCAAGGGCTCTAGCCCGGGAGACGAACCGGAACTACAGTGGCCAACCCCTTCGTGAACGATTTCATTCCCCTACACCAGGTCAGCATCTGTCCAACTTACGCCAGTGGGCCACAGCGTTGGCGAAGAGTACTCGGTATGGCAGACGAATAGCTGACATCCATAACGCATAGTCTACCTAACTAAGTCTGTGCAAATGTAAGAATTGAACAGAAGAAATCACTTGATAATCACTACAAAACACCCACTTCCTAACTAACGTATTTGTTGCCTACTTGTTAGTGCCGCCTGATACGATCAATCGAACGAAGACATCGGTGATCAAATACTTGAGGATGGTCCACGTCTTCCATCCTAAGCGGCTAAGTTTTGCCGCCGTAAAGTAACACAACCCTCATTGTCTTCTTATATACGCGACCGTTAAGCATCAGATGGATACCTCTGTCTCCAGAGATGCCGCAAACTAACGAACACCAACCTAGCCTTAGAGATACGCTCTTCTGTTTCATTTCCGGCACCTCCGTCTCCCCTGTTGCAGCTTCCCAGGTATCTGAATTGGTCAACAACCTCCATGGCCTCATTATCTAATGTTAGATCTATGTGATCACAACAACCTTTCAACAGCACTTTGAGCTTTGAGGATGCAAAGCGCATTCCGAAACATTTGGCAAAACGTGAAATAGTGTCTGGCATCGTTTGTGCTGTTTGGGAAGTGTCAAACAGCAACATCTTGTTGTCAACATAAACAAGACCAGTCAGCTTTCCATAAGATAGGCATCTTGTGACTGCTTGAGAAAATCTCCCATTATATCGTCCATCACAAAATTGAATAAAAATGGTGGACAGCCTTGACGTACGCCTCTGCTGGTCCTCAAACTGTCAGACAGTTCACCATAAACTCAGACCTGAACCGGAATACTTAACCTGATTTTGTCAAACTTTCTGTAGGTTTATTTTCTAGACTATTCCAAGTCATTGTTCCGGTGAGCTGTGACCCGAGTCACAGTACCTTCCTGTCAGTTTCATGGTCATAATAATGAAACAATCGGAATCAATCGACTTGTAGCGGAGCAGACTTGTCTTACATATTTTGCAATCTCATTGAGAGCTATTCAAGCTGGATTCTCCTATGTAATGTCTGCCAATTTTTTCATCTCCTCGCCTCATTCGGGAAGCGACCGTGAGGCCTTTATTGTATTACGCAGCCTATACTCCCCAAAAATTTGCCATAAGTAACCTGAAATGTGAACCGAACTATCCGAAATGATTTAGAAAAATTAAAACCATTTCTTCGTGTATGTCATCGACGCGATTTTATGATATATCTGAGCAAACGGTGAAGTCAGCCTTGGAAAACACAAGGTCTACAGGTTATGCAGTGTTCCTCACTCCACTGTGTTCAATACACCGACAAACCGCTTTGTGTTTAAAGCTACAAGTTTCTAACAAGTAATTTTCCCAGAAATATTCTCATTGAGCAATGTGTGGATTTATATACTAAGACAAACTCATTTGGTTTAATGGATTCAAACCAGATTCGTCTAGCAATACCGAATAAATTACTTTGTTTACTCAAAGACTTATTCCACTGAAATTTACTACATGTGTAATATCAGTAGAGTGCAGAGGATTAACGCAATTTCTGTTTGTGAAATAGGTGGTTGTAACTCATTTGGTAGCTCTCGACACCTTAGCTTAGTGAGCATTCGTGTGAGATATTAGAACATCATGTTAATAGTTTAAGGAAGTACCTTCTTATCAAAATGTTATTTTTATATCAAAACAAAGTCCTGAAAAACTGGTCATCTGTGACTAACATACTTTTCTTTAAAGACATCTTGGTGAAAGCCAGGAATTATGACTTCAGTTCAGACGGTTTCTTCTTTGATTGTGTCCAAGCGTTTCGCCTAGTGCTACACAGCTCATTTCAGTGTAACCTAAAGGCAAATAGCGTACGGGGTAACCACATCGCTAGATAATCTCGAGTGTAAACAGTAGAAACTTTGGAGCTGGAATTGGTACTGATCTTCATTCGTCTACACCCATCTCGGTAAATATGCATTACTACACGAGAATTGACCCTTATTATTTGCGATATATACTAATGGCCTTCCGGAAGTAATCGTCAGTAATTCCTTGTTACAGGAAGATGATCTTACAATTTGGGACCTGCGTGAACCTAGCAAGCTTCGAGTTAGCCTTCATGTGGTTGAATACTGGTCACGTAATCGGCATCCTCCCTGCAATAGCAACAAGTATGCACACATCTGTCTTTGTAGATTCTGGTAGCATGTGTAAAGCATTTCCTCGTCAGAAGTCGGTGGTTGCTGTCAAAGCAGATGTCAAGAATCATCTAAGAATTCGATTACTGCCCAGTCTACCTTTCACTCACTGTCAGGAAAGGACAGAGAAAAAGGACTGTGCTTCACGGGATGTGCCAAAACAGTCAGTTCTTCGGACAGATCAGAAATACCTCCTCAATACTTACAGCAATCACGTCTGGCCACCATTCGAATATTTTAACCGAGTTACATATTACCCCTAATAGAACGAAGTGCCCTGAAGTGCGTTCGGCAACCTGTGAGATAAGTGATTTCAGGTAACTCGAACGCTGCGCATAAATCTTCAGTTAAATCATTAATCTCTGACCACTCGGAAGCTTCGATTAAACTTAACTCACATTAAGTTCTTTTCTTCTGAGAGCATTGCGGTAAATCTGTCACTTCTACGGATATAAACAGCCTGCGAAATTACGATAACAGGCTATGTGGATCAAAGTCTCGACTTTCTGTTAGACAAGGAAGTTTGATGTGTCTTTGTTCAGTTATAGATGATGACCCTAAAGAAATAGATCAAACATATTTCCTTGAGATCGATTAGACTTGCCATTAAAACGCAATGGTCTTTTGCAAAACAAAAAATATCATCAGCTCACACATCGATAACGTAAAATCTGTGCATTATGAGTAACGTTGAACGTCCCAAAAAATGACCTAATCAGAAGTTGTCTAAATCTTAACCCAGGCTCGATCAGAACACCGGAGTCATTTTTTCGCGTCCTGGAGAGGCACTTAACGCGCTTGTGCTAGAAGCATGGCTTCAGCATCCATTTTAATTTCTTAATAACAGCCCTTATCCTGACACTCCAACACACAGGGCAGAGTTTGTTTGCTCTCGTTTACCGCATATCACGTCTACTATCTTGACGATAACCCGTGTAAAATACACTGTATCGGCTGTCCACGCTAATGAACTGGAACCGTGTCGTTTCCGGGCACATAAGACTAGGCATGCATTTATCATATCACATGAGTCGTAGATGTGGCTGTACCGGTATATTGGCAACAACCGAATTCATGCATCTCTGTAAGTCTTGTAAGCAAGACTGTCTATGAAAATTAAAGAACTGTAAGTCGGGATATATCAGCTAATTATGTTGTTCTATGGAGTATAACGTTATAACCACAAACTGTGGTTATAACGTTAGGAAAAACAAAAAGTGTCATGGAAACGAAGACCTTAGGTTTCATAACGAAAATGGAAGAGGTATCTAAATTAGCTACTTTATTATTCTGTAGTTCCAATACAAAATAGCGTGAACGGTCAAATTTTTAATCAGACAGAAGTTAATGAACAAACCTAAGTCAGCGATAAATCTGGCCAACAAGAACACCTGTCAAAAAATCTGCTTTTCTATGGATAGTTTATTTTCTGATACGTTGTCGAATGTGGATTAACTTCTGTCTCTCAGAATGGCGTTTGCTTTACTCATATACACACATTCGGTCACGATCAAGTTGCAGGATCTTTGTAATGTTTATGAACTGTTGACTGTTCATTCTCCTCAGTCGGCTAATAGCTTGCAAATGTTGCAACGTTAACTAGCAGTACTGCTTTAGTAGCAAACATAAATCCATTGGTTTAAAACAGTTCGCTTCCTTCAGACGTTTGAACAAAACCGTTAGAACACGAAAAGTGGTAGATGTAAGCATTTCCTATTGACTCTTGAGTACCATATTTACAATAACATGAAACGGTTCTCTTCCATATCGAACAGTTAGAGAAGGGTAGGATGGATGGTCAACTGATGGATTCGGAATGGCCACTAAGTCCATTGATCTGCGATGTTGACCAATTTTGCACGAACTCACTCCACAGTATAAGAAGATGTTGACTGCTTGACTTTCACTCGATCAAACTAAGTCTATGTTCTTCTGCTCCGGAAATAAACTTGAGTACGAGAATGACGGAGATTATTTCAGGCTGAGTCCGCGTGAATATCACATGAAGAAAATCGGGCATGCTCGAAAACCCCAACACCAAATAAGTTAATGTTGTTGCATAGAAATAAAAGGTTTTCCAGACTGTTGAGTGTTTTTTCTTATTTGTTGCACATTTTTGTGTTTATGCACGTTCTGCGAATTATAAATGATAGGTTGCCGAAAAGATTGGCAAGGCAATAATGTCACTGTAAGCTCATGCAAATGTTCACCTGAGGCGTCAAAATGGGCGTCGTCTAATGAAACATTAGTATTGATCTTTAGAAGTTTTTCATCTGATAAAATTTAGATAAACTTCTAGAAACCTAGCCTGATCGAATACGTTTATTCTGTTTTGTATTGTGTCCGAATTCGATAGAAATATATTTAACACGATCACTTGAGTGCAGTATTGTTGTGTCGTAAATCAGAACGCAAACAGTAAAAAGCGTCTCTAGTATGCATGCAATCTGGCCAGTAGGCGTACACAAGAGAGACTAGATCAATGAACGAGTTAGGATTAAACCATAGTCGCGATGTATCACGCGAGCGTTAGTAGCAAATCAGATACGAGATGAACGTTTTGGCATTGCAAGGGATGTACATACACACACACACATCACTCCCTTTCGTTCAGCTTCGAATTAGGCGTACATAAAAAGGTCAACTGATTTCAGAGCCCGCGATGAGCCACGAAGATTTGAAGGGTTTGCAATGGGTTGCTCCGCACGTGAATGTAAACGGACTCCCTGGGTTAATCGTCCAGTTACTAACTGAATTGTTATTAGCCAATCCGTATGTACCGGGTCCGGGAGTACGCTTTGTGCAAATCGGGAATGAAAAGCTTGTTTGCCTTTTGATGCGCAACTGATTCTTTAAGCGAACAAATGTTCCGGGCGCCAGAATTTTCGCTGGCTTGGCATAGGTCTTTTGGTAAGTTTCCCTGCGGAGCAGCCCGGTAGGTTTGCCTTCATTAGCAGGCTGTTGAGCTGCGTTAAGTTTCGTACATAGGGCTCTCCTGAACATAAGTTCATCAAATGTTTTCCGTTTGCTCTATGGTGGCTGGTGCGATAAGTGAATAACTCTTGAAGCACAGAATCCACCCGCGTTTCCTCTTGTAATTGTAATGCCTGTAGACACTCCTTCAAAGAGCGATTCAAACGTTCCACCCTACGATCACTCAAGGGATTGCAAACAACAGTCCGTGAATGTTTTATCCTCTGCCAACGTGAAAATTCTTCGAACTCATAATTGACAAATTGGGATCCATTATCGATGACAACCTCTTCAGGAATCCCGAAGCGGGCAATAAGGTGTTTCATCTTGTGGATTACTGTGAGTGAAATGAAATCTCCACAAATATGTGCCTCAGACCATTTATTGTAATAGCAATTGGCGACCAGTATGTTACATTTATTCGAAGGAGCTGTTGCAAAAGGTCCCATAATATCGGTAGCCAGCCTTGCCCACGGGCGTATAGGATATTTCACTGGCTGCACAGAGGTAACTGTAGGTTTGGTTGATTTATCAGCGTTAGCAAGGAACGCAATCATTAACAAGGGTCTCGATTGACGAAGACATTCACGGTCAACAATACCATTCGATGGCACGACGAAAGGTCCGTGTGATTCCAGGATGTTCCTCATCAGTACGAAACATAATTCCTCCTTTTAAATTAGATGGTGGAACGAACCGTGATCCAGGCAATCCCCGAATTTGGCGCTGGAAATACTGTTAGATTCACCCAAAATGTTGCAGGTGAATTCAATGAAGTGAGCATTGAGGGCAACGCCATAAGTTGTATCGTAAATCAGAAGGCAGGTAGTAACGGGCGTAACTAGTATGTATGCAATCTGGCCAACAGGCGCAGACAGCTTCGTTGTGAACAGTATGCTACTCACAAATAGTATGTTACCCACAGGCGACATTCAGGAACAAAAGGGCAAGCTCCGAACGCCAGGAAGACGACGGACAAGAAGAGACTGCCGGAATAGTGTGTGCGCGCTATGACAGAAGTTCCACCAAAGCGAATGACAATGATGTATGGGAATGCATGTCTGACGTGCAAATGAGTGTACGCGTTCGTCGTTTGATTTTTGACATGACCTATACGGGAGTTTCCGCAACAAACCGGTTCTCAGGCAAAGAGCTTTTTGCGGTCACAACGAAAAGACATTAAATCAGTGAATGGGTTAGAACTAAACCATAGTCGCGATGTATTACGCTTGCGTTAGTAGCCAGTCATATACGAGGTGAACGTTTTGGCATTGCAAGGACTGTACACACACAACAAATATTTATTTTATCTCTCAGCTGCTCACGCTCTCTCACGGTTCATTTGTACTGCTAATGATATTTATATTGGCACTTGTCGTGGAAGTTGGCTTAATCCAGCCCTACGTGGCTGGCGCAATGGATATTAGAACGTAACCTTAGTATGATTCTAGTCCGACTTCGCGGATTGTTAAGAATCTGTTGTTGGCAGTTCACTAGCGTGACCCCATGAACTCATAAATAATATTTCCATGTAATCGAACCACCAAAGTTAGTGGTATTCAGCGAGGTGACCAATGTTATTAGTACAATAGATGGACTTATCATGACACTGACTACGACGCTGCCACAGGATACGAATAATAATTCGCGCTCACGTTTCCGTTCTGATGTCATGTATGGGCCACATATATTCCGTGTTTCAGGTATCGGACCGATGAAATTTTACGAAATGTACACGTTCCGTAACCTGTGCATTCTAACCGCAGCTCTGGATGCTGTATCGTATGAGATGTGTCAAACAGAGCAGATAATATGTCAGTGACGTTCATCGTGTGACCTGTATCAAATATGTGTTGTACTCGTTCGTAACAGAAATGAGCCTGATCCGAAGGTATTGTGGTTCAGGTCGTTAATCGCCGTAATAGAAGAAAACAAAGTTACAAAAGCAAAATAATAAAAGCCGGTAAAACAAGGCTAAGCAAAAGGACTAGAAACGGTATGAATGAAGGCACCATATGGTCAACGGCATAATGACATCCCGAATAGCGTTTCTATTTAGCGACATGAATCATCACCAAGACCACAATCGGGTAAGCGACACCTACCCGCCTTATGCAACAGAACTGACACGGCGTTGAGCACGTGTTGAGCAATTGAAAGAAATGGTTTCTTTAGCTGGAAATTTGGTACAGTTCAAGAGACTGCTTTGGTTTGTAGCCATTGTGGAATATTTGGTGATCCGAGTACTCGGAGATCATCTATTTCCTCAATGTGTAGCGCATACCGCAATCGCGCGTAAAATCGTAAATTACAGGAATATGACCTCATCCCTGTCATTTCTCATGCTAAATAACATCGATGGTTATATTGTTAGCCTAATTACAGTAAGGTTAGCAGCGGAACACGTTCCCGAGTTGGCCGCATGCACGTGTGGCCTCAACTGCTCAGCAAACAAATGGTTTGTAACTTATACCTCTAAAACACTATTTTTCCTGCTCATTGTTATTGCATGAAAATACTATTCTAATATCGCTTTTTTCTTTGTGATCAACAGTGCCGGATAGATGACTGCACCAGCTGTCTCTCAAAACTGAGATCAATGCTTTTTAGTCGCCAAACACAGATTCCAAACAAATTACATGGATGACGTCACCAACGTTTTCAGTGTTTTGTTCCACACTAGAAACAGGCACATGCTCCAATTTAGAGAGATGCACTCAAGCAAAAGACTGCAATGGTCTATCAGTGAAACACATTCTGAGAAATTTCAATAGAAATGCCAAGTTAAACCAACACTAATAAAGTATACGTCTGAACCACAGTAGCCAGTACAACCACATCAAGTATGTCTGTAATTCCATCGCAAGTTCACAATTTTAAAGGATAACAAGAACAGTCACGAACCAAGCGTTTTATGATAGCTTAATTAAAAAGCTTGAGGATTGAAGCCATACATCTAATTCACGAATAGTAAAAAGTCAGTTTCAAAAGGCGAAGGAAGTTTCGTGGCCGAATGTTTTCCACAAAGTCACACCCAACGGGTTACATTAAAGGGTCATGTTTACCACAACAAGAACACAGAGCTTGGACAGATTACAGCCTTCACGATGTGAGGATCTTATTTGTTCGTTGACTTCCATAAACATCTCCCTATCTTGTGGAGCAGGCGTTAAAGCTAAAGATATTGACAGATTTTAGAAGTATGTTCTTCGTTATCACAGTCTGCATATTACAGTATTCTGTGCGCCCAAGGTTGTACGGCGCAAGGCCTGTGATCGTTCTGAACGGTGTGGTGACGCGATTAACAGTAGTTCTTTCCAGATTAGCCTTTCACGATGACCGAAAACATAAGACGCATGCGTAAATGAGCAATCACAGGTGGCTTGTACTAAACTAGTTGCGGTTTCATTCACACACCCCGTATTCAGTGGAAAGGTAACACGTAAACTTGGAACAACAGCTAAGACATAGTATTCATTCACCTTAGAATGTTTTCTATAAAGAATGAGTACTTTAGAATACGTTGGCCTACTCTTGACAAACGAACCAAATATTAGATGGGCTAACGCCAGGCCATGCGTATTCCATGGCATTTGTGGACTAAGTAGTGGAATTGTGTATCAGTGGTTTTTGTATAATTGATACGTAAGTGTGCTCCAGATGTATTCAGTGTCGTTTAGCTCGGGACTACACATGGATCAATCAAGCATATAATCCGCGACGCTGGAGTGAAATTTTCGAGAATACTGTCACTGGGAAATGATACCGGTCGTCTTAAATGACGTAAAGAATGGTAACAAAAGTAATGAAGTTGAACCCTGTTCGCCGACTGGTATAGCTAGCAGTTATGAACACACGGCAATTTATCACCCGGTGCGTATCATTGCGATTTTTATCGAAGCATATCATCTTTTATCTATTATCATGGCAAAATCACCTCCTTTCACTCGTCTTTCAAACTGGCACTCTATTCATCAAATAAATGTCACAAGTATCCACGGAAATGTACACAAAAGATGAGGCTTCGCACAATTCGAAGTAAGCTGGAGCTGTTCGTAACAGAACGACAGTGATCTAATCCTTCGGAAACCAAACCAACAGCAATAATAAAATGGTTTGCTGGATGATTCTTGTTGAAACACCCAGTACCATGGAGTTTAACTGCTGAGAAAATGATTGTTGTATCAGATTTCAATCGATAGACCCCGATTTTTTTCGCCTAGATAATCTGAGGGTCGTTGTCCCTCACTGTTATTCACTCGTGAAAATGGCCTAGGAGAACATTGTGGGCAGCATACCATCAGCTTAGAAATGGTTAGTAAGTTTCTCATAGGCTCACCTTTTACTGAATTTCTGGATTCACTCAAAGGTAGAGCGCTTGTCGTCGTGGAAGTAGAAATCTCCTTTGATAGACATTGTCTGCTCGAAACCATGATTACCTCTCATCCGTCTTATATTACCTATCTATAAGATCTCAGTAAATCAGTCAGTATGCATATTTTCTGGGGTGATACTTGATGGTAACATGTGGTTTGTTTTTGACTAACGCTGACCTGACTCAGATGTAGTGTGTCGTGTTTAGGGGGTCCAAATAAAACAGCACACTGAATGGACCCATACCTATTTTGCGGTCACTTTCGTAACCTTCCGACCGGTAGTTACGTCGATAAGTTAGATTCCGAATACTGACAATTCACGATCTGATATTTCGTAAAACACAATGCCTTAGAGTGCATATCTGCAGTAACGCCCGCCATTTGCAATGCTTCTTGATGTTCGATTTCAAACCGATACTCCGCGATCGCCATCATCCTTGTTTTAATTCAATAGTTATACATAATCTGGTTGGGAGATCGAACCGGCAAACCCATTGCGTTACAACCCAAGGTTCTTGTTTGCTTGTCCACCAGTTCTACGAGCATTACTTTTGGCGGGAAAATTTGTACGTATTTCAGTTGCAACTTGTTTTCTACCCCCATAGTGTGGAGCGACGCAGTCCAGTTCGGGTTGCCTATCTAGCATTGGTTGGCCCTCAAAGCTCGAAAGAATCAAGAAACATTGTAAACACCATTTCGATCCCTCACGGCCCTAGCCAGTGCAAAACTGGCAAGCTGAGATGGACTGTGTTCACCAGCACGAACGGGGTGAAAAATAAATTACTGTGGATTCATCGAACACGCCCTACTCGTCCAATCTTCTACAAGTGAGAAGTTTCGATTTGAAATCATTTCCGGAAATTAATAGAATCGAGCGTAAGGAGAAGCAATAAAATCTGTCGGGTTGTTAACTGTACTACGCTATCTTCGTGTCGTTTCATTTGAAGTACGCTGTTGGTGAAAGACAGGTTGTAATAATTGAATCGGTATGGTGCCGAGGATAAACTTTATAAAAAAACGGCAAACAGACCGCTCATTTGACACACCATCATTGCAAAAAAATAAACTGCTAAAAATAGGGTTCAGTAGCAATAGCTTGAAAGAAATAAATTGAGACCGCTGAACGAAATATTTAGGTCTAGTTAAATAATACTTTCTTTTGAACAAGAGTCGATACAGCTACAGCACACAGTCAATAAAGCGGATATTTTTTACCAGGTGTAAATCGATTGTACTACTGTAGCAGATAACCCGTTCGATAGCAGGGTTTAACACTGAACCAATAAGTTTAAGCATCGTACTAGACGATGAGGTCATGAGATTGATCATTTTGTGATCACAGCAGAATCACGTTGAATTAATAGGTCAGGTACAGACTAAAGACATTCATATATCCTTAATATCGATCAACGTAAAACACAATTCCGCACTGATTATTAATACTATGGGATTGTGACTGTTATAAGTTGAGTCACATTAGCACCTGATCAAATTCTGACAAATAATCTAACCAGTCCCTTAAAAGAAAATGTACGCGGTATGTGTTTCGATTCCTCTATAGCTCACTAATATCATTTATCCTTTTTGAGTAACGTGTTGGATCCGACTCTGGCTGTCTGAAGAGAGAGTGTATTGATCACAGAATGCACGACCGAATGATATTCAAAGTTGGGATCACGTTTGTTTGCGAACAGGGCCCTGGTTGCCCGGACGTTTCGAGAATGAACCTTTTAGACGTATTACTTCAACCGATAATCTAGTTACTAGAAACTCTCACTTAAGTCAAAACCACAAGGTTTACTTAATCTAGAAGCATATGTTTTGGTTACCACGAGTGGTGGCGGATTTTCATTGTTGATTTCCTCCCATGTCTCGTGACATATTTCACATTTGGAGACTCCGATCGCCTATCGCAATGCGAAATCAGTGGAACATTGGTCAGCCTTTCAGAAACGCTAACCGGAGTTCAATGCTGTCGAACAAAGGAGTTACTATCTTCGGGCTGATCTGCTGGAAACTAAATGGTAATTAAACAAACACTGCGCCGTATTATTCTGAGTGTGATTCAACACATAATCACTATCTAAGTCCCTTATAAACGTAATCTAAACTAACCTTGCTAGTTTTTATTATGATTACAAAGTCAACTGTAACTATGGACACAACCTAACAGTATAACTGTCAGCTATCGCTGACACTATTCTACTAAAGGTTGTGGCTCACTTTAGAGTTGTTCGTGCTCAACAAGTCCCAAGGCTTGCATAAAAATTACCTGCCCGCAAATATAAGATGACCACCGATATGTAGCATGGGAAAGTATTGGTTTACATAAGTTGAACGACATCGGTAACTGACTACAGCTTCCGCGTCCCCAGATTGTCCAACCATCTCTTTCCAAAAAGAACCACTAGACGAACACAAGACACGATCGAATTATAATAAGCAAACGTTTAGCCATATAAACTTAGGAGTAGCGTTCAGGCTGTCTGATCATCTCAAAAGGTACATAGTAACTCACTTGTTAACTCCAGTCGATGACCTCACGACCTGAACTTCTTTTCAAGTTAAAATCACAATGGTTGTTAAGCGGCATTTTGATTGTTGATACGTAGCATGCGGTTGAACACCACAAACTCGAAGCGAGGCACTTCGTGACTGGTGCTTATCAGTAGTCATTCTCACTTTCAAAAAATACCAAAACACCATCCTACAACCACACAGGTATTAGTGTTACCGCATCCAAGATACTCACGGGGATTGAATGTGACGGATTCTGAAACACGTGGGGAACCCGATTATGGAACAGGCAGTTTCCGGCCTGATCGCTGGTATATCCATCATACCACTACTTTGCGACAAAATGGGGAATCCACAATCTCTCGCTCAGCCACCGTGTTCTTTGACTCGGCTGCCCGAAAAATTCTACGAGGTTGCTTGAACAGCATGAGTCCCAATGAGGTGTCAATTTGTTAAAGTAGCCGTATACCTATTCTGAGTGCAGATTACGCATTTACGAGCAGTTATTCCGAACGTTATTCACTTCAAGTGGCAATTAACAGGGATGCCTGGTTTCCATTCCTTTCCATTTTGTGATCGACAGTGTTCTGGAAGACACTCGGATTTTTCGACGATCTCAAAATTGAGCTCCGGTCAGGTAGGCAGACTGATACTGATTATGCGGATGATATTGTTTCAGTTAGTTCTTCTGCAGAGAATATGTAGACCATACCGAATCAGTTAACTGCTATGGTTGGTCAGTGTGGCATGCACTTTTGTACCCCCAAGGTGTGAAATGATAAAGGCATAGCTTGGCCCTGATCCTAAAATTGTTGTTGCAAACAAGCCACTCGAAATTGTCGACCGTTTTTCTTGTTTGAGTAGTCATTGCGGAAGCTTGTTTTGCTCATGATGAGGTGACGATGAGAATATCAAAAGCGTGTGATACATTCGCAAGGCTTCATCATTTGAGGCATGGTGAAAATATCCGTACGTTGATTAAGGTCGAAGTTTGCAAAGTGTGTGCGTCCAAATAAGGCCTATGGATCAGAGAGCTGACTAATTTATGTGGGAGATGCACACAAGCATTTAAAAGACTATTCCCATTAGCTCCATCAGTTAGCACGCATCAAGCTGACTGACTTGGTGAACAAGGCGATCCTAATTCAACAGGCTACTGGGAAATATGCAAATCAGCGGCCAATAACCGAGGTGAAGAAAATGCGCAAACTACTTCGGTTGGGCTATGTGCTACGGACCTCGACGAATTGTCGGGAACACAGTACATTCTTCAGTGTGACCCCTGACGGTTGGAGGGAACCACGAAGCAACCAGGCGATCACGTTATCATGTGAGTCGAGTTGACAAGATGTTAAACAACAGCACTGAAAATTGTCTTAGTGATTTCACGCTAATCTAGGCTAGATACCTACAGTAAGCCATCTGCTCGTGCGATCCGTGTAACTAGCTCCGTGAGGACAAGTAAATGATTATACACAGAAAGGGACACTTTATCCGTTAACCGTAGAGATAAAGTTGGAATAGATTTGTAACAACCGTGTAATCTGGAGGCATAGAATGACCCGTTGAAAAAAAGCATTGTTTTCTAACAACTGTTTCATCAAGAACGTCAACTGACTGGTAACGAAATATGAACTACCACCTCTTCTGCTGGAGACATCTTGCCTTCTCTTGGCATTGTATAGTGTCAGGACAGCCATTTTGTAAAAAAAAGCAACTCACCAGAAGTTGCACATAATCCTACGGTCCCAACAATTAGGACGTTTATAATGTTTATTTTTTATGCTAATGGGACAAAGATGATGTGTATATACTGGTCAATCCAGGTTTCTTTCCTATGAACTCTACGTTGAACACATTCATCCGCACGATGGCGAATGAGTACGTCCAGCAAAACCAGTTCACTGTCAAGTGCACATTCTAGTATTCGCTTCAGGTTATTGTGAACCAAACTGAAGATGATGAAAACATACTGGAGGCTGAGGATCTTTACTGACTGCAGAAAGCTAAGAATGTTCATGTACATATATTGGATTAGCGTGTTGGCCGACCACGCACAGGATGTCATCCACATAACACTTACAAAAGTACATCCATGAACGGCTTCCAGCCGGATTTTTCAAGATCCGTCATGAAGACGTTCGCGAACAACGGTTTCAACAGAGACCTCACACTATTCGTTTGTTTCTCGTTGGATTTAAAGTGTATGTTAGGAGTAAAGGGATACTTAAACTATTGGTCACAAAATAACCACAAAAATGGCCCAGTGTATCGTTCAGTAGTTCTAGACAACGGTCTGAACTTAATTCAAATAGCTGTTGGAACAGTCACTAGAAGACAATGATTTTTTCAACAGGATATTCTGTGCTCTCAGATTACACGGTTGTTACAGATCTATTCCAACTTTATCACTACGGTTAACGGATAAAGTGTCCCTTTCTGTGTATAATCATTTAGTTGTCCTCACGGAACTAGTTACACGGATCGCACGAGCAGATGGCTTACTGTAGGTATCAGGCCTAGATTAGCGTGAAATTACTAAGATAATTTTCAGTGCGGTTGTTTAACATCTTGCCAACTCGACTCACACGATCAACCTGCCCACTTCCTTTCGTCCAATGTACCGGGTGTAAAACCGTGAGATGCTGAATTTCGGTTACGACCGAGGCGATCGGAATTCGACTGAAAAACCCAGCCTTGTGTGCGCTGAAACGTTTTGTTCAGGTCTTCGCGTGGATCGGCCCATTACCAGTGTCATGAACGAACAAACTGCCACGGTTCCAATGTCATAACTGTATCAATACGCTATCTCCACCTGTACGTATAACGCTGTAGACCTCCTTTGAACTTGTCACTTGTTTGCTCCTGACAACACTTCCACATTTTATCAAATTCATCAACAGGACGAAGGGCGAATACAGCGAGATATGCAGTCTATCATCGTCAGTAGCACACATAAGATCGTCGGTTATATATAAGGGTATCGTAACAAAACGAACTAAATATGATGCATTGTGACGAACTCATTGTCAAATCCAACGCCACGATACTAACTGCAACAGCTCCGTTTGCGAGCAGGTAGCTGACACCGCTTGATCAACAAAGCTTCCGAGTGTACAAACAGCTTAAGGTTTCGATTGCGTAACAACATAGCGAACCGTGTTGGTGAGTCAAGTAAGTGGCACCTATTCAAGACGTGTTTGGAAATCGAAGATGATGGGTTGCAGACTGGGCTATAAGTTGTTAGTGTTTGTTGCATCACTGCGATCAATAGCCACTCAGGCACGTGTTCTGATATCCGCTGTCGAAACCTCCGGTACGTTCTACCGAAACAGTTGTCACGGCACCTGCAGGTCAGCTGGTAATTTAGATGAGGCAGTACGATTCGCTTGAACAAGAACGAAAATATGAAAGAGGATATTGAGAGTCGAGAAGGACTAACTGGGTATGTACGAATTAAAACCGATCGCAACTGTTTATCTAAATCGGTTGCAATAAAAGTCAAATTCCATCAAATTTGCTTCTTGGAATTAGACCCAATCAGAAATTTGGAAATCTGCTGTGAGCAATGGAACTCCATCAACTTTTCCGGACAACCAAAGATCAATAAAAAGTTCTTTATAAACCCTTTCTTCCTGCTGATGCTGTCACTAACACGCATCCGTCTAACAAGGTTCGGACTAAGACGCGCAAGTACTCCATCGAGTCAAACGCAGAAAATTGTAGGCACTAGCGGCCCGTGTCGCTATCACAGACACATCCTAGTTTGTAACATCCTGACGTCGGCTGATCAAAATGTCTAAAAACAATAGACTTCCCTCAATCAATTGTTTACAACAAACTGTTAAGTGTAGACAGAAAGAGTGCAAAAGCCTGTAAAATTGGTTAGGGGTGAATCTTGCCAGTTCCATATACATTCCACATGAACTTTATGCATTTGGCCTGATGACTAACAAAAAAAGCGGTTTGCCCGCTAGACAGTGTTACAGGGCAAATGGTACTGAAGAAAAGTACAACTATAATCCATGATAGGAACGTCATGTGACCATTACTTGCTTAACCCGTTCCAACGAACCGATCTATTTGAATCAACAGTGGCCGTTTTCGATCAGAATAGGAAAATTAAAAGATGGATATTATAAATTATTTCTGGTCTGCTTCGCCCCGAATCAGAATCTTCGGAGTTCAACTGTATAAAACTGATCAGACACTATGCCGCGTCCAAAGGAGATATGTGGATTATCGATATCTATATTCCGTACGTAGGTAACCGTGTAAGCAGCCTAACAACATAATAAAAAACTGTTGTTATGTGAAGGCTAAAACAGACCAAGGCTCCCAACCAAAATAACCTGTACCGCAAATCCTCCGTTGAACTAGACAGAATACCGTTCAGCTACCAATCTAGAGAGTCAGCAGACTGTGGTGTATAACAAAAAAATGGTAAACTGATCTACCTGACACCAGCGACTATACTGATGGTAACCTAACATCGACCGATTAACGAACTAAATCATGAAGATGAACAAACCACTAGACAATATCAAGGTCCAGCAACCTCTCTGTATGATAAGTGTTTTCCGTTGTGATAGAAAAAAAGGAATCGCCTGCAGAACAACTTCACTTGCTGTTAACAGATCACATACAATGGCAGGCGGAAATGAACAAAAAAAGCCACCGGGCACGCAACGCGTCGTCCGGGTGGGATAACGCGAGCTGGGTGGTAAAGGACAGAAAGCTAAATATCCAGTATCACATGTACCATAAGTGGTCACCTGATTTTGTTTGAGACCGAAATGAACACGGACAATCAGTAATAGGTTAATAACTTTAGGTTAAGTGGCTGGGGTTCTTTGAGTGCAAGTCTGTCGATGAGCTTTCCGAAGAAGAAGCAACCGTCGTAAGATCGACTATCACTGATTGAACTTCCGCTTTAGCCTCATTTGTTGCAGTCTTCCCGTCCTGCTCCTCTAAGCTTGGCCATTCTATTGCCTCTTCTGAATGCGGTTTGTTGAACAGACGTTCATTCAGGGCCTTCAAAGCAAGGCGACTGGAGATCAACAGATAAACAAGAATATGAATGAAAGATAGCGAAATATATGAAATGTTTTCGGTGAATAAAGGAGTATATTGCCTCAACCACTTTACATAGACATGGGTGCAGAAAAAGTTAGACTGTTATCCTAAGACTAGCTAAAGAAAAATAGTACAAGTGAAAACCATTACATTCTTTGAAATGATCCTTTGATTGATCTCAATCAATGGAACAACCAATAGACCGAATAAATGAATGCCAAACGATAGTTCAAGTGATCAAACAGTATCCGAGTAGAATCGGTTTCATGTTAAACGGTTAACATGACGAACGAGAAACACGCGCCAGAGTGCTCAAAGGTATGCTATTTAACTAATCATATTGAACTTCACAACCCATTAGGAAATAAAGAAAAGAAAACAACACATGAGGATTAAGTCAACATTTCGAGATAACGCGTTTCCGTCCTGAATGATCCAGTTTGGATCTATACAGTGTGACGGTGTCTGGCCACGTGATCTAGGCTAAGTGAAACTGAAACAACCTTCAAGCTTACAAATTCCAAGACATCGAATTGTTAACCAGTTACTTCCCAATAAAACTGGGTGGATGAATTCTGCCAGGTGATTGTGGACACAAAAGGAAGATGGTGAAACGGCGCTGTTCAATCAGGATGTTTCTTATCAAATATACACACACCACGATCTGGGCCGACTGAAAAGTCTATGGGGATGCGACAGCTGCGATCAACTGCGGGTGATGTTCAACTTGAAATGTTACTGACTTGTTTGAACTCTAATGGAATGGACAAGGAAAACATCAAACTAACCTCCCCTGGATGCTGTATCACCTTTCCTCTCATTATGAAATTGACCAGCTAAGTGTGACTTACTCACAAGCGAGCAAGCATCTATCACGACTTCGGGGCAGTATGAGATTCAGAGGTTTCGACAAACAGTTGATTTCAGAAATCGACAGCGAACTGGTGGACAGCTGTTCCGATCGACATCACCCATTCTAGTCAATAGAACCCATGATCTGTGATTATCACTGAGCTACTGGACTGACTGCGGACATCTCCAATAACCCATTATTGGACTGTGGTGAATGCTGGCTACTCTACAGGTTAGCCACAAAATAGTTGACTGATTTTAACATGAGGCGAATGAACTGTAACAGCTAAAGAAAGTGAGTGCAAGCAAAATGAGAGGTTCTAGGAGACAAATGTCCGATTTACTATCCTGATGTGTCCTTAAAAGTCGTCAGCTCTGATACCTAGTGTGTATGGTCTATCTAGATGAAACCAGCTGTCTACCAGTTCGCTGGCGGCTAACTGGATAAGAATCACGCAGACTCTAAGATGCGATATTTACAGCACGAACTGGTGCCCGTGTTAACAGGGCCGTCGGCTTAATTAGCACTAGTACAAAGTCATCATCATCATCATAACAGTTATGAGTCTGACCAAAAGGTACTGTGGCTCGAGCCGCCGCTGACCTCAAAAATGACGTGGAATATCATAGAATAAAATATGACTAAGAAGTTTGAAAATTAACAAAAGACTAAGAGGAAGAACTAGAAACGGTATGGATACAGGTACGCCATTGACTGTGACGCACAGTCATCTCGGATAGCGTCTCCAACAAACGGTTTCAGTGATCACGAGGACCCCATCTAGGCAGGCGACACTTAACCATTGGGCTCAGCTGAACAACTTAGTGACCACGTTGTTGGTTAACCACCACGCGGTTTCACCCAACTGTCGACGGCCACAGCATATATAATGCCCGGTACGGTAAACCATCAGATTACATACGAAGTACGTGACTTAACCATCGCAAGCTGTGCACTGTGAATAGTTGACCGATTGATTGTGCATCCCGAGCATTCCGGAATGCGCGCCGGCTAACTGCCACATTGCTCATGTGATCAGTTCAATTAATATGGCGGAGAAAACGATGGTCAAACACAACAAGCCTGTTGGTATCTTCCTTACGAACAGGCCACGTTTCCGAACCACACACCCACACACAAGCACCCTTCCTTCCAGCGACAACCGAATGTCTTTTCGACGTCACAGATGACGCAGATTGACAAGGGCAACTCGTGCCTTTGCTATCCTCGCTGATATCTCATCAGCAATATTACAGGCTGACGAGATAGTGCTACCCAAGTATGTGAGTGCCTACAGTCTCAAGCGGATTACCTGCAATGAAGAAAGTAAGGGTTGAAGTGCCCCAGTCTTGAAGCAGCACTTTGCACTTTGAAGGTGCAGAGCACATTCCATACAAACTAGCCCGGTCATTCACCTTGTTCAACATGGTCTGCATGTCTACGGCAGAGGCGCTAAGTAAGACAATGCCGTCCGCATACTCCAGATAGGTCAATCTAGCACCAAGCCCATTGAATTCGCAAAGCGTACCCTCCAGAATGTCGTCCATGACAAAACTAAACAAGAGATAAATCGGACACCCATGGCGAACACCACTAGAAGTGATGAACGCCCGAGACAGTTGTCCATAAACTCTCAACCTGCTTGCAGAGTGAGCGTACAATGATCTCATCATCATCATCATCAACATCATAGCAATACATCAGTGGTTCACACTTATGCTTAACTGTTACAGGTTGTGTGTGGGCTGAGATACTGCCAGGGTGCCCAGACCTAGACAGGAGAACGATTAGGGTTCTCAACCAAAGCTTTCAGCTCAAAAGCCTATACCGCAAGGCAGCAGGTGGGTGGCAGTGTACCAGAACTGGTACATTTTTCGGAAAAAGATGCCAACCTTCATCTAACCTCCAACCTGGAGACTGATTCGTCAGACCTCTATTTATTGGCCTGCCTGGTATGAGTGACTCCGTCGGTATGGTGGCTACACCGTCCAGTCTAGCCCGTCACACCACGTCAAGGTTCAGTCTCGTTGTGACAGTACTATGATCTTAGCAGATTCACGTATTTCCCTGATACTGCCTTACGAAAAGGGCAATTATACAGAACGTTACGAGTAACCGAATCGAAAGCACCCTTTAGGTCTAAAAACACCACGACCGTCGGCTGTCTGTAACAGTGTTGATGTTCCAAGATCCGTCGCAAGGTAAAAATGTGATTAACGCATCCCTGATCGGATCGGAATCCTGCCTGTTCTTCACGTATCTGACTTTCTCCGGACTTAGTGAGACGACGAAATACAAAGTGGAGACAATGTAAACTTTCCAGAGTTGACATAACGAAGTAGGAACAACTAACGGTAAAACTTAATTGATCGTACTCATTCCTTACGACAGGGTTCATATACGCAAACATATATGCGCGTCCAGATAAGGTAAACGATCAAATGCGTCGACGGCCAACCGATTTGCCACAACACCTTATGTGTCTAGAAAGATTGAACAAACGTCTACCATTTCTTCACACATCAAACTATCGGCATCATGTTTTAAAATCTGTCGCTCAGATGAAAAGAAACTCTTTTGTCACCATTAACGGGGAATATCAACAACATAAATTATACCCAAGGAAACTTGTATGGAGAAGGCCTGTTTATCAGATTTTCTGAATACATGGAAACGTTCGGAGTACATAAACGCGGTATCATGCACCAACTGAGCTAGTTCAGAAGCCAATGCTCTTAAGTGTTGGACGAATAAAACCAGGTACGCACGGTGCGCGGTAGCTATTTGTCTGGAGCGATGAAACGGATGTCCAGTGGATTAAAAACAAGCAAGGCCTGCGCTGAGCAGAGCATCGTCAAAACAAGATTGCATGCTCCGGCAAAAGCCATAATTTGTTACGCGACCTCATTTATGAGAAACAGGGGCAGCATGGACAACCTGAGTGTCAAGCTGATTCACAGACAAGCATTCTAATCGTATATGACAGGCAATGCACACGAAACTATGGAGAGCTTTGGACCGCAGCACAATAGTGTGGGTTCATAAGTCAGTGGTTACATCTACTTCTTGGTGAGCCTAGGACAACTATGAAATGAGTAAACTGTTTAAATTACCGCTACCTTTTGTAGGACTAGCGTGGTAAGGTTTAGTTATTTACCGTATGGAAACCGGAATGGTATGTGCTGCTATACAGCTTGTAATTCGGCGTGTGGACCGGGTGACTTTCGGAAGTTCAAGCCTATGTAGTGAATCCGCAGCAGTCAGCATCATTAATAGTTCGTAATGGATTATCATTCTATTCCACAATCACCATCAAGAACTCGATGAATAAAAACAATCAGAAATATAACGGTTAAGTTACTGTTAGGTTGGTGTATGCAGAAGCCAGATAACTGAGGAGCAATTGAAACCGAAAGTCTGTACCGATGCCGATCCTCGTCCGATGTAAGACCCGGAAGGCCAACAGCAAACGAAGCAGTTGACACTATCTCACTGTGCCTCTCGATACCAGGGCACAGTTTAGTCCGTAGTAATACCATGTAGATCAGATTACTAGGCAGCGCGACCCAATGTTCCAGCGGACCAGGAAAGAACCTGTATCACAAAAAGACGTCAAATCATGATAACAGTACAATAAGCTTTCAGTGCATCTTCATTTTATCAATTAGTACACAACTGCGTTAAGATGAAATAAGAGTGATAAGAACGACACTAAACAAGGTGGTGTCGCCAGTTCAGGAAACAGTCAACAACGTTTGCTCGTGTGCAACCGAAACTTTTCGGACGCCTAACTAGAACACTCATGTCCAATTGCCCTCAACGTTAGCACAGATGTCAAGTGTTGCTACGTGTGGGTTATACTAACTACGATTGAACAGTATTTTTGTTAATTACACAAGAATAACTTGGAAATGTGCAGCATTAAGATTGCCGCCCATCTTACTTGCTTCACGGAGTCCTGGTTACTTCCATTGAGGTGACAGTGACGTCTAAGTCGTGTACAGCAGCGTAAATTTGGTGAACAAAATATTAAAACCTGATGAAACTTCGTGAAACGAATGCGAAAAAAACTGCCTAAGAAAGTGGGGTTGCTTGGGCAAACGGAAATCGTCAAACCTAAATCTTCCCATCTTGATACAATTTATTAGGCAATTCATAAAACAAAGGTGAACGCTTTCATCTAAGGCATAGAAACTCAATTCGATTTTCAAACAAAGAACCGTGTACAGCTATGCATCGGTTTCACTGTTAGACAACCGTTGAACCAAACTAATAATCATTCACTATGGAATAAGAGAGAAATACTGTCCACAGTGAACGGCAACTACTAAAAGATAAACCATTAAAAAGATGAGAGCACGCAGCAACCCGTCACATATTGAAACCCGTCACTATTTAAACCCCTTTTACAGCAACCACTTACACAAGGCTAAAAAACCTACAGAAATCATGTGGCATCGTACTCATTTCTTTAAAATAACCACCATATCAGTGTGTAACATCCCTATACGGTCTACTGCCATAAACATTTACCCAGCTTCGTTATAATGTTCCAAACTGGTCTATGTAGATGTCAATTGGATGAAACCTAGAGGTCGGAGTCCCAAAGCAGGCTATGTGGAACCAAGTACTAACAAAATGGGTGATATGGTGAGCCCTACTATCCTTTTGTTCGCTATCTACAAATGCTTGACACTCCAAAAATTCAACATCAACTCGCATTTAGTCCGGTTTAGACATGATTATAGTAATGGTGACTTTCGAGCTGTGACTTAGCGCGAATGACTAACAGTCAACAAGCCCCCCCACACACATGCACACACACTCAAGATGGATGGTGAGATGTTAAAATATTATATTTTTGTCTGGTTATCTGTAGTTCATCTGCAGCTGTGGGTGCAACAGGGTCACGTGAATATACAACACGAATTTAATGATTGGTAGCGAGGTTGGGTCCAACCTGGCAAGGGAAACTTGAACTGTGTTTACGAACAAGTCACACCCGGCTGATCTAGCCTACTCAACACCGAAAGAGAAAACGGAGGTTGCTCGTCAAAGCAGGAGAAGAAAATTAACAAGACATGAGGCCGGCTACCGCAGGACATGTGCAACACGGGCACTGTGCGTGAGGGAAATGCAGACGTGCAGAGCTAGAGTAACTTGGACGACAAAACTTATCGCCAGTTTATGAAAAAACACGGCAATATATCCACATCCAGCAAAGACACCAAAATTAACACAAAAGCAAAGGGTACTTACAACAAGAACGAACAGGCGCTTACTTCAACGGGTTACCGGGTTCCAAAACTGTCCCGCTGTTTACTCAACACAGACATCATTCCGCAACAATATAATATGACAAATAAAACAGTGATGATAGAGTACTTCATAAACCATCAATTCATCCTTACGACACAGCAGTAGAAAAAAATCACCCACGATTATAAATTGGGCGAATGTAGTGATACACAATGTCACCTTTCCAAAACAGCCGGTTTATGTGATCCATAATGACTGGTTGTTTGTACGTGGAACAGTGCATATGCAAGAAAGTCGTTGCATATGACCACGGCATAACTAGCGGAAATGACAGTATAAACATTCCCTGTATCACCTTGTATGGTCGTAGCAAAAGTTGTGGATAGTCTTCGAGCTGTGTTACTATGATATGACGGTATCCACTATCAAGTAAACAAGACAGGCGATTACTCAGCACCGAAGCTACCGCAACTAATATTAGTACTAACACCGCAGAACCCCAGTGGCTTCGTGAGCAGATTATCCCAAATTTCTTTCGACAGAAATGTTGTGTTCAATCGACGAACATGTAACTTTACATGTAGGCTAGAAGCAAAATGCGGTTATCAAAATTCAGAAGACAACCGATGAAGTCTGAATTTGCAACCGGATGAGCGATAGTGAATCTGGCCAAATAGCAAGACGGCACAAATCGTCGAGGAGGAACATTACAAGGAGAAAACGCCGTAAAAAAGAGAAAACGAGAATAAATCGAAGAGTCAAAAGTATGGCAAATACACGAATAGTAGTTACTGTAGTGAGCTCATATTTTCGGTGATGTTCCGAATGAGTAGACCGGATGATTATGAAGACCCCCACTAATCAGGTGACATCCAACTACTTTTATCAATTATATGCTGAGGCCATCAACAGTCAGAAGGCAATCAAGGAAGCGGTCAAGAACGATGAAAACCCAGATAAGTCAAGTGAATGAACAGCGCCGTCCACCAAGTAAAGGATTCTGTGACCACCGAAATGTATAGGTTCGTGATTGACAACTAAAAGTGTGATAAAGCAGCTTTCACAGGTTGAACCACATGATCCGTACACCGACGGAATATCAGCCGCAACATGCAGTGTTTAACGTGGGTATTGGTAATCAGGGAAAATTGTAACGCGATCTCATTTCAGTTTCCACTGTACCATCACCATTGACACAACAGTCATGAGTCCGATCAAAAAGGTATCATGGCGGAGGGTCCGGGTAAGGGTGCCGGTGAAACATTGATTGCGACACATCGCCATCTCGGATAGCGTCTCTAATCAGCGATTTGAATGATCACGAGAATCCCAGCCAGGCAGGTGACACCTACCCACTTTGTTC
>LUCH01005438.1:0-14072 GCA_013368495.1 Paragonimus heterotremus | reverse complement strand
GATACGTGCCCTGTTGCCTTCGAGTGCACATCTTACTGTAGGAGGGGCAGATTCTGTAGGTTAAAAATAGTAGTATGTGGTAGTAGTATGTATTTAGTGGCCAAAAGTTACCGAGGGCACACATTGGCTTTGTGTAAAACATGTCAGACATGAACATTATTCGTACAGTCATACATGACGGAGCATGTGGGGCAATCAATAAAGGGCATTGGATAAAAATGGAGCGAAGTAAGTAAGATCGGTGCTCAAACGTACGAGGACCACATTGGAACTGTAGAGCTTGTTGCACGTGGTGATGCACAAGCTGAGAAAAACAACTTTATTGTTTGGTGTATTCATCGTTATTTGATTGTATCACTCGCACAGCTACCCAACACCTTTCAAGTGAGGTTTTGTTCCACCCATTCAACCAGTGCTGCGTACTTGAATCGACCTCTTTACCGGAAAAATGACACCTTACATTCGGAACTGAGTGAGAGTCTTACAATGGAAGGTTTGGAGATTATGCCGAGCGAAGACGACCCTAGAATCCACATTCACTGCTTGCCATTCGAACCTTATGAGCTGGAGCATCGTTGTGAAAACTCAAGACACCGGTAATCACCTTTCCCTCCATTTTTCCTGTTGAATCGCGCTACTGCCGGAACAGATCGACATTGTGTGTAACTGTGATCGCTACCCTGTGTGCCACACAGTCAATTAACATTACTCCTCCAAAGTAACAGAAAGTGGTGCGCGGGATCTTGCCGACACCAAACCGAACGTTTAACCTTTCGGGTTGCAGAGTGCCGTTGTGTGTCCATCGTTTGAGTTGTTCGTTTGTTTTAAGGTCTTAATGATGAGTATCTCTCCAATCATAAACACCTAGTCGTCGTTAGAAGTGAGCCCAGTCCATCCGTAGCAGCTCGAAGTTTCCCTTTGAACAATGAGATTCGTTTTGTTTCATCTCTATTGTTTTCATTCTAGGCATGTATGGTGCATACACTTTGGATATGATTGAACTTCCACGAATGATTTCATCTACCGTAACTAAGCCAATGTCCACAGTGTTTGCTATTCCAGACACATGCATTAGTTGATTTTGTTCTCTTCCGCGCTTTTGATGGTTTCACTGGAGTTCACTTTTGCAGATCATCCAGAACGTGATTGTCATCATAGACCATAGCACAGTGATTGTAACTATCGTTTAATTACCCTACGACCATGACAAGAGAAGTAATGTAAAAAGATGGTCTCTTGTTGTTCCCTTGGTCTCCTCCAGCGAAAGAATTAACCAACCTAACAACTTACTCAACATATGCTGATGGATTTCCTCCAAGATAATCTCATCGAACACTGGATGCTTCAATTTGACAGTTTCTTCAGTTTTGGTGGATGCTTCTAAAATAAAAACCGGAAAAGCATTATGAACGTGGCAGGCGGAACGGCAGCTAAAACCGATTGCAGGTATATCCACTAATGGTTTAGCCATAGGATAACCGAACCTCAGTGTGCATTTCTTTGTGTAATGGAACACAACGAAAAGAACTGTACAACCAGTTAGCGTGTGAGAAATGATCAGGAAATTGGACAACCTTCGTTGAACGCAAGTCAAACAACACGATGTTCAGTCAGACCATACAAACAGTCAGCTGACTTACTTGATGACTATCAGCTTTGACTGTCCTGTATAAATACACCGTTGATTTTTGCTAGAGTTTGTTTGAGTTGGAGCTCAGTTCTCGTTTGGATTATACAGATGGAGACATAGTGTGACGAAAAGGCGTGCAGTAAAGCACAATCTTTGTTGTCCAACGCACTACTTACCATGCTACGCACCCACTCGCGTCTATGAGTCAGAATTCCAGTCCACAACACCCCCCAGTTTATGCTTGCACGTCATTTGCACTTCTGCCCGATTTATGTGTGTGATCGACGCCTATCGGAGGGTTTGCCGCCTGCCATTCTTCGTCCGTTGGTCCGATTTCGTTGAGCAGTTGCTCGTCCGGTCGCTCGTGTTGTCCGCCATCTATCCATCGTGGGCTTCGACCGTATTCCACGACCGTGTCGAGATGTTCCTGCGACTGTTGGAATAATCACGTCTCCGATTTGGTCGTCCATCCTATTTTGGTTGCCATGTCTCGCCCGTTGGTCCGATCCAGTTGAGTGATGACTCATCCGGTCGCCCAAGCCGACCCCGATCCGCTTATTGTGGGTTTTTGGACGTACCTCCCCTCGCGTTGACGTATTCCGCCGATTGTTGGAATGTTCATACCTCCAGCCTGATAATGCACCACAATAGGACTGACGCACTTCGAAATTGGGAAAAATATCTCACCAACCATCTTCCAATAACCTTTAAGTAGGACCACAAACGAGCGGCGCGGTTTAGGACTTCGGATTAATGGATAAATACCAAGCTTAAAATTCTTAGAACACTCCACCTGGCTACCGTGTACAAAGGGCGTGCGCACATCCGTACGTATGCCTGTTTGAAAGAGACCCACGCGGTCGTCACATAATGACTTGCATTTAGGGCTAAGTTAATTGTCATTTTCCTTTATGTCAAAGCGTCGACCGAGCGCGTCGAAGGTCCGGAAACCAAGAATATTCCACTTCACGATACATCACTTCATGGTATATTCGATGGGGTCTATTTCTTTTCCCTGGAACATCTGCCCAGCTACAAACAGAGAATCTGTCCAGAATAACAGACAAAATTTCTATGTGACGTTGTATTATGATTGCGATGTATTTTTGGCCTCCTGTTGAATCTCTTAAACAGAGTGTATCCGCCCCATTATATTCTAGTTAACAACGCAAGGGAGCTTAGACGAACACAAGTTTACAGTGTGAGTCCGATGCCAATTTTGCTGCATTTGCACATGACACACTTAAGGCAACAGTTTTTACTTGTGTCACAATATCTAAACCGAACAAAATTGCCAGTCTGTGCACGATTCGATAATGGTCTAGACACGTTCATTGTAGCCGTCCATCTGACCACTGATCAGGAGTAGGGGATTTCGGTTTTTCATATACATTGAACATCACTTATCATCATATGATAATTTGGTCATACCCAACGTGAAGTCAACGGCGCAGTGATCAACACGGTTACTTCATGAAAGCGTGGTCAGAGTTCTAGTTCCGTCAGTGGCGGGGGTATGCATTACTGACGAACTGCTTTAATGAGAGCAAAATTCGGGTCTAGTGCTTCTGCTACTCGAAAGGGGCTGACTGGAATGTCTGTGGGAATGCGACAGCTGCGATCAATTGTGGATGATGTTCAGTCTATCTGAAAACTAGAAATTCCCTACTACTCATCAGCAATCAAATACCGCTCAACAAACCAATGATTTCTGTGATTTCAACTTGGAGAGGAGTCCTAGTCGAGGGGTCATCGATTAGGGTTAACAGACAATAACTGTGTATTTTTTCGAGGCGATCGGACAACCTGATTAGTACTCACAGGCAAAAGTGGTTGGGCGTTCACATATGATAATTCGGTCATGCCTAATGTGAGGTCAATGGCGCATTGGTCAGCACGGTTGCCTCATGAACATCGTGGTCGGAGTTCTAGTCCCGACAGTGAGAAGGTTATGCACTACTGACGAGCTCTAATGAGAGCTAAACTCGCGTCTAGTGCTACTTTTCGGAAAGGGCCGGCTGGAGAGTATATGGGAATGCGACTACTGCAATCAATTATGGGTGATGTTCAGTCTACATGAAAACCAAAATCCCCTATTACTCATCAGTAACTCAAGAAGGCACGAATAACGGATAACAGATTTGTGCTCATTTGTGTATCTATCCATACGTTCACTGAAAAGAGACGTGAACGAGGAGATAGACAAGAATGATTCTTTTTTGTTGGTTTATGGCTATATCCATGCGTGAAATTGCTCAAGAAAGCGTGAGTCCGTATGTATATGCAGCCTTTAGTACGAAAAATAGCGTATGTTTTATTATGAATATCGTTCCACAAATGAGAAATTTTGCCGTATTCTGCAAAACATGTCGATTTGCGAAACACTAACAAGACTATGGTGTACTCAAAGGTTGAGGGGCAGGAGCCGGGAGTGTTGACACGCTGCTAACTCTTTGCTAACCGCTTTCAGTCGTTTTCTTGGACTATCCGATTGTATGCGTATTCGAAGTTTACGAACCCCAATTCACGAATCAGAGCTGTTTTCACCCATGCAACCAGTCTTGGGGAAATGATAGGTGAGGAGTGCATCAGCGCTTTTTGGATGTGGTTGTTGTGTCAGTCTCCTGGAGTGCATTACTTATTGGTTCGCTTGGGTAAACACTTGTACCAGCACCATTGGATCAGAGGAAATTAAACGGCGCCTCAAATCTGTAAAACAAGAACAGTCCTTAAAAAACATGAGATTGCCTTAAACCTCAGAAGCAACCTTTTTCTTCTCGATCTATCTCTGTGTGTACATTCATTCTCTTGGTATGGTGCAGCTCAATGTGTACGTCGGACCATGAGAGATACCTGTATAAACTGATCAAAAAGCATCATTCATAATGCATTATAGGTGGTTTATCAAAATTCATCAGTAGTACAGTCGTTATGCGTTTGGCTGATACCGACCGTCGAGTTGATCCTGCTCAAACTTTTCGTGTAAGTTCCGGCCAACCAACTCTGATCGGTCATACAACAGTTGCTGGCTACCACTTAGACGATTACTGTTAGATTACATAATCCGATTCCTTGATCATGTAAACATTTTGTGCAAGTTTAGCTGACTTGCCTCCATTCACTCATATTCCTAGCCCTTGCTCTGTGACATGACCCCGTTGGAAACTTTAAACCAGTCATCACCACTGTTAATGAATATTCATTTGAGTGATTAGATCGTGGTTGTCTCGAATTGCGGAAAGCTTGACACAATACAGTGGTATACCATTTGATTTGCACTCGTTTTTAACTGTCTGTTCACATTAGTTGAACCTTTCATTTAAACTGAACAGTCATCATCATCAACATCATCATCATAACAGCTGTTAACCTGGTGAGAAGGTACTGTGGCTCGGGCCACCACTCACCTCAACATTGACGCGGAATATCGTAAAAACAAATAATGGTTGCTGCGTAGGTGAGAGTAATAATAATAATAATAATAATAATCATAATAATAATAATAATAATAAAAATAAAAACAAGACCAAGTGGAGGAATTCAAGATGATATGGACGCAGGTACGCCATTGACTTCGACACAGCGCCAACGTGGATAACGTTTCTAACCAGCTATTTGAGTGATCACGAGGACCCCAGCCAGCCAGGCGAGTCCTACCCATGTAACGAACGCGATCACTCCACTTAATGTGGACCAATTAGCGGCGGTAACGACGGTCAAACACAGCAAGTCTGTTGACATCTTCTTTGCGAACAGGCTACCTTTCCGAACGATAGTACAAGACAGAATGCACATAGACATTATGTATCCTCTCTTTTAGCGAGAATCGAATGTCCTTTCGACGACATAGATGATTCACTCTGGCAAAGGCAATTCATTTCTTTGCAGCAATATTACAAGCTGACGAGATAGTGCCACAGAAGTATGTGAAGGTGTCCACAGGTTGAAGCGGATTGCTTGCAATAAACAACGTGGCATTGAGAATGCCACAATCTTGAAGAAACATTTTGTTCTTCGAATGTGCGAAGCGCATTTCATACAAACCAACCCGCTTATTCACCCTGTTTCAGCATGGTCTGCTGAGGGGTCGGCAGAGGTGCTAAGTAAGACAACGTCATCCGCTACTCCATGTCAATCAACCTAACGTCAGTAAGAAGCTCAACACGAAGTTCACTGGGTTCCTCAAATGCACCTTCCAGAATGTTGTCCAAGACAAAATCGAACAGGAAGGAGGAGATCGGATTACCTTGACAAACACTAGTAGAAATGATTAACGTCCGCGAAGTGATCTTAACCGATACACGTATTTCCCTGGCATCCCCTTGCAAAAAAGGCAGTTTCAGAGAAGGTTACAAACAACTGAATCGAAAGCAGCATTTAGGTCTAAAAAGACTACGGCCGTCAATTGTCTATACGAGTGTCGATGCTCCAGAATCCGTCGCGAGATAAAAATTGTGATCAACACATGTCCGACCGGATCGAAGTCGCGTCTGTCACCCACTTATCTGACTTTCTCTGCGTTTAATGAATCGACGCAATATAAGGCCACAGGGTAAATTGGACGCAGTATACACCAGATTGATGCTTCTGTAATTGACGCATAGACTTACTATTGATAAGCATCAATCACTAGGCAACTCTTCAGTTTACCAAACCGTCTGAAGGGGTTTTCAGTTCTTATATCAACCTCTCCCCATCATCCTTCAAAAGAGAAGGAAAGGGGAGATTTGGTCCAGGAGCCCTGTTAAGCTTCAATGATTTAAATTTCAGTAAGCAGCCGAGCTTGCGGCATTCAAATTCTACACCATTTTTCGGGTTCTGAAGTGCAACCGTCTGCATTGTTGGGGCTAAGACATGACTCTGTTTCACCTCAGTGACAACGTAGAAATCGTCAGAGGTCGATCCACTCCACTGAACTCTTTCCTTCATACCTATGTGGATCATTTTAATTAAATTGGCTGACTTATCTGGGCATTCAGTCTTACCAAGTACCGTCCGTGATGCCGTTTGGCCCACATATTTGAACGCCCTGGTGAAATCTAAAAATAGGGCATACAGTGGTTTTGGTTGAGTCCAGAACATTACTTCTGGATCTGTCGAACGTCGAACACTATGTTGGTCGTACTACGACTCGCTCGAAATCACAATGCCCCTCGGAAACATTAGTTTCCAAACCTTCTGCATTGAGTTGGTTCAGCGGGATTCTTGCCAGCACCTTCCCAACGCAGCCTCGCAGACTGATACCTCGGTAATTACCGGTGCTTTACTCGTTACCGTTATTTTCAAACGTAGGTTCTGCCGGAACAACTTTGAACCCTCGGGGGATTACTTCCTGTTCCCGGGTGGAGTGAATCAAAGGCAGAGCAGGTTCCAAAATCGAGCCTTTACGCTTCAGAACTTTCCCTGGCATCCCATCTTCTCGTGCAGCTTTTCCGTTTCGTAGTTGTCCAGTAGCTGTCTTCATCTCATCATCATCATCATGACAGACAGCAATACATCAGTGGTTCACACTGATGCTTAATTGCCACACAACCACGAAGGAAAAAAAGAAAGAAAAAACTTATATGAGAAGAGAGTAAAAAAAGAAAGGGAGGGGAATGGACCTAACTTCTAAAAATAACTGTCTATATTCAAACATACAACATCAAGGTGCCTACACCTTGCAAACAAACAAACGAACTGTAACTGAAAGTAAGACGTCATCAGCAAGATAGCTTCCTTACGGTTCACACTGCCCCGCGTCATTAAGTGCAGTCACTTCAGAGACAACTCGGTCAAACAACGACAACATTCACGCCACTGAACCTAATTAGCCACCATATCACCTAACGTCTCAAACCATTAACTCTGCGAGTCGTGAGGGCTCCAGCCCGAAAGACGAACCCGATCTAACGTGGCCAATCTCTTTGTGAACGATTTCCTTTCTCTACGCCAGGTCATCATTTGTCTACCTCGTACCTTACATCTGTCGACCACAGCGTCGGCAAACACTGCTCGGTGTAGCAGACGACTAGCTGGGCACCCGTAATACATGACCTAACCATCTAAGTCTGCGCAAATGTAGTGACTGAACGAACGAACTTGTTTGACAATCAATGCCAAACACCCGCTTTCTAACCTCCTCGTTGAATACTCGCTGGTGTCACCCGATACCAGCGATTGAACGCAGCCATCGGTGGTCAAATACCTGAAGACGATTCACGTCCTGCACTCTGATCGGCCAGGTTTCGCTGCCGTATACTAATACATCCCTCACTGTTGTCTGATATACGCGACCCTTAAGCTTCAGAGGGATACCTTTCTGTCCCCGTAAATGCCTCAGATTACTAAACACTACCCTAGACTTAGAAATATGCGCCTCTATTTCATTCCCTACATCCCCGCCGCCGCCGCGGCTGATGCAGCGTCCCAGATACACAAACCGGTCAACAACTTCCATGACTTCATTATCTAATATTAAATCTACGTAATCACAGCAATCTTACAGAAGCGCTTTGCATTTCGAGACTGCAAAGCGCATTCCGAAGTACTTTGCAGAACGTGAAATTGCGTTTAGCTTTGTTTGTGCTCCTTGAAAGTTGTCAAACAACAACACCTTATCGTCAGCATAATCAAGATCAGTCAGTCTTTCACCAGGTAGGAGATCCACACCGGCATCATTTGAGTAACGCAAACGGCCCTCCATTATATCGTCCATGACGTGATTAAACAAAAATAGTTGAAGGGGACAGCCTTGACGCACGCCGTTCATTGTGTTGATACTGTCAAACAGTTCACCGTAAACCCTAATCTGAGCCGAAGTATAAGAGCAAAGCGCCGACAGTATGTTCACATACTTGGCCGGTACATCCCTGCGTTTAGGCGACTCTAGAAGTGTAGATCAATCCACCGAATCGAACGCACTTTTATAGTGGAGGAATACGGCAATTGTTGGCCGACGGTACACATGACGCTGCTCCAGAATTTGGCGAATAGTGACAGTTTTATCATTACATTCAGATCTGGGACCAGAACCCTGCCTGCTCTGCCCTAACGTTTGCCTCCCGGGTTGCAGTGAGTCGACGAAGTATAATGGATGCCAGAATCCTGGAAATGACTGAGGTCAAATTAATTCCCCTATGGTTTTCACAAGAACCCCGGGCTACTTTTTAAAGATGGGAACTATTATCGCGTGACCCAAGCACGGAGGAATGGTCTCTGTTATCCACACAAGTTGAAACAGTTGAGTCAAGGTCTCTACCTCTACCCTCTTTGAAAAATGCCTGCACGATATCATTTGGACCATCAACCTTATTAAGATTGAAAGCCGATATGCAATTGCGAACCTCAATCTCAGTGGATGGTTCCAAATCTACCGACCAGGGTGCTACGTCACAAGTTTGTGGCAGCGACACAATGGAAGCAGGAGGCCAGCTAAATTGACCCCCAAAGTGTTCCACTCAACGATCTAACCTTCTGGATTTATTATAAATTAGTGTGCCATCTGCCTCGCTGATAGCTTCACTGACAGACGGTCGCCTGGGACCAGTGGCACGGATCAGTTTAAAGAGTTTGCCGGTGTTCCTTGAGACAAAAGCGGATTCCATTCCCTTAACGTTTTCCACTAGCCAAGCCTCACGATCAGCCTTTAAACTACGTTTCAGTTTCCTACGGATATCTCTTCTAGACTTGTTGTGTGAACTACTAAGAGGAATCTTCCGTCTGGCTTCTAACAACTCCAGAGATTTCGCCGAAATCCAATGTTTGTTAAACTTATGTACCCCAGTGCCGCATGCAACAGTACCTGCTTTCTGAATGGCCTGTAAGATTTGAGTCCAGCAGCTATTAGGATCTTCAGAGTAAATACCACCAAAGGAGCTTTCTAAGCTGGTTTAATACCTATGCTTTACTGATGGTAAAGCAAGTTTCTCAACAGCCAGTCGTTGCTGTTAGTGGGGTAGTTGTCCAGCAAAAGTAAGAACGAAACGACAACGTACTAACGCATGATCTGAGTCCAAGTACGTGCTCCAGTAAGAACGACAGTGTTGGACAGAACCACGCCACCTGTAACTAACAGCTATGTGGTCTATCTGATACCAGGCCTGAATCAGGGAAGGCGGGCGCCCTGTATAGCAATGACGTGAACGATGCCTAAAACTGGTGCTGGCTAAAAATAGCTTATACTCAGCGCACAGCTGCTACAATCGTCCGGCATTATCTGATCGATGTGACGCTATCCCAAACCTGTCACCTAAACGAGATTCGGCCTCACGAAGACGGCCGAACTGAGCATTCATATCTTCGGCAAGAATGACTATATCAGACCCATGTGTCGACCTAAGGATAGCGGCCATATCCGAGTATAATACATCCTTGACACCCAGCCACTACAGTCAGTAGGAACGTAATCAGACACAGCGAGAAGATTTCTCGAAGTCCTGCGTCTAGAGCTGGTCTTAATTGAACCTGCCAGACGGATGGGACAAAGTCTACTGTTTAGAGGAATCCAATCTGTCAATGAGGCTGCAGCCGTCGTGCTGAGGTCTATACCTACTCCAGCCTGACTTGTAACGGCGGCTGTGGAGCCACCCGAAGTGTATAACCAGTATCAGATAGACAATGCGGGTGCTGTTAGTTTCTTACGTTGACTACTATCTTGGATTCTAGTCTCTGAAATATGGCAGACATTGACTTGCAATGAGTCTAACGTTGGTGCAAGAGCGGCCTGTTGACCTTTCTGTTTTGGAGTGCGAACGTTGAAAGCACCTATATTAATTCGCATTTTGGGTCTAAGCAAGGGACGACGGAGGCCTGAAAGTGAGTGACAAGAGACGGAACTTACCGACTCAGTGTTAATACAGTTAGCTACACTTGTTGTGGAACCTCTTGAGTAAGTACCAGAGATGGAGGTCGGGAGGGGCCTGAGAACTAAATTTGATACAACAGTTAGGAAGGAGTCAGCAGTAGCATGTTTTCACCTATCTACCCTGTTGTATGCAGTAGATAGGGCGACTCGGTTTATACTGTGAGACGGCCGATGCAGCATGGAATTACTTGTGTTTTGATTATTCATGTTTGTATGTGGGCTGAGATACTGCCAGGACTCCCAGACCTAGAGAGGAGAACGACTAGGGTTCTCAACCAAGGCCTATGACTAAAAAGTCTATACCGCAAGGCAGCGGGTGGGTGGCCGTGTACAAGAATTGGTAAGTTTTCCGTATAAAGATGCTAGCCTTCATCCAACACCCAACCTGGAGGACCAGGAGGCTGATTCGTCCGACCTCTATCTATTGGCCTGCCTGGTATGAGTGACTCTGTCGGTGTGGTGACCACACCGTCCAGTTTAGCCCAATAGGTCGTCGAGATGCACAATCCGTCACACCACGTCCAGGCCCAGTCTCATTGTGACAATATCTTCACCTCTGCTGAATACGGGTTCAGAGCGATTGACGCTTTGCCATTTTTTGTGTCAAGCTATTCGCGATCGTTCAGTCAATGATAATCTGATGTTTAGTAGGCTACCAACGTATTTGCAACGGATTTTCATGACGTCCTCCTATTGAATGTACGCAAAGCGAACGTTCCTGCCAATCACCCTTTTGGGAGACTGGACGGAGGAACTATAAATAGTCCTAATTGCGGAATAACCTGTATTGTTGTTGGTCAGCCTAGCCTTGCATAGGCTCATAGTGTTTTTTCATCCGTCATCCTTAATTCTGCGAAGCCACTCGACGAGTTGGCAGGGAACGTTCCGGAGAGTAGTTGTTTTGTTTTCGTTTCCTGGGTCCATTATCTTCACAGCAAACGTTTCATTCTTCCTCCACATCAAGGTGGAAGTAACTGCGTTGTTATCGTCGAGCTAGTCAGGGCGTTTCTGGTGCAACATACTGATCGCCTCAATGACTGCTGCCGTGATCTGTTCCCAGAGGTTTTGTCACATACCGTCAGGACTAGTGTATACGAAGACGTCTTTTAGACACCCTGCAGCGGCGCGCTAAAATACCGTCCTCATCTTTGAGTTCTGCAATCGTTTATCATCCTCTTTCTACCATTGTCCAGATGATCTACAATAAAACGACTTGCAGACGTGAATAAACAATTCTATCCTGACCAATCTATGATCTGTGCTACAATCATCCTCGCGCATCATTTATGTAATACGCACAGTGCAAATGTAGCACTGTCATACGATCACATAATCAAGTGAATGGTGAATACCACTTTGTGAGAGAGTCTACGTCGTGATTTCGCTCGCATCCAGCTGGAATCAGCTGTTTGTGATAGCCAGCTGGTGAGCATCACACAGGTGGGGCAGATGATCACCATTCTTGTTGACGTCGCCAATACTGTGGGATCCGAGGACTCTTGGCCAGGCTGCTGGATCGTGCCCAACTTGTGCACTGAAGTCACCCAGAACAAACAGTCTGTTACCCATCAGTGTCGAGCGGATTGTTACCGATCTCGGATCATGATGGTGTATACCGTGCACCTTCGTGTGTGAGTTGTATAGTGCGTACGCTCGGGAACTGAGGACCAGATCTTGACAAGGGACACGAAACGACTTATCCTCATTAATCCGAAGTACTGAGTTCTTGTTTCATATTGAAACCGAATCCAAGTGGGCAGCGTGTTTCTTTTCTATTACTGTATATCACAATATTATGTCCATATAACGCCACAAGATCCAGTCATTTTACCAAATGAACCATCAGGCATCCAAATATGAAGAGTACTCCGACTAAGCTAAACGGCATGCACTTGAATAGGTACTGTTTTTCGCTTACTGTGGATGCAATTTTCTCACGATTCGCAGGTTGATTGCCACTTGTCAGTATCCCGAACGCAAGTCCAATATCGTGAACAACTTCCTTTGTCTCAACTTATCGAAAATATCAGCGATGGACGGTATTGACATAGCCGTTTTCTACGCTACCTCATCCAATCCTCTGAAATTCACACCAAAACGATATTGATCATTAGATTTCTTCAGTGGGAAAACAAGCAATTTGTAAGAGTTGGTGACTTATCAGATAACGCCCTCATTCAACATGTTCTGTATTTGCCTTTCCACTTCCTCTTGGAGATGGACCGTTGTTGTACGGGATTGGTGCTGCCGGACTACCCCAGTTGTTGATATTTTATATGCAACTCATTTGCAGAGACTGAACAAATAATGGTCGTTTGTGGATAACTCAACATATTTCTCGACGGCGGACTGGATCAAGGGGGGGCTGTGTAAATGGGTGTTGTGGTCGTGCATATTTGGTTGACATTCTGTCGCTGTCCAATGAGTGTCAAGGAACCGTGCCTGAGTGACAGCTTTTTGAGCTTCAGGTCAATCGCGATACTTTTTGCAGCAAGAAATTCGGCTGTGACGATCGTTTTCCTAGTTTCCGAGGGCACAATGAAACGGTGTCTGACGATATGGCTGCCAATACGCACCCCTCATTATTTCACGCTGTCAATCGTCAGGCTGTGACCTCCAACTGCCGTGATTATCATAGATGTCGGCTGTACGTGTTGTTTCTCCTCACAAGCAACAAACGAAATAACCGCCTCCGTAACCACCAAACACTGTTCTATCTCTCCGTCAACATCAACCCTTGCAAGTACGGCACCTATCCCAGTCGCTCCCATCACTAGTTGATCCGCCCAACAACAAAAAAACAATCACAAGATATTCTGTTTTCAGACCTCCTAAACCGCCGAATTGTACAATTCTTCTTCCAATGTCTTTTCAGCTATAGATGTTACAGTCTCTTTGTCTATGGTTCCTGTGTGATGCCGTTCTCAGTACAGCTAAATCCGCTGCCAGCTGCTCCATTGCTTTCTGCATTTCTTCTAGTGTCCTCTTGTTCGTATTGTTGTTCGCATCCATCAAAGTTATGGACATAACTCCCAACTCCCGCGTCACCTTTGCAAGCTCTTCAAGGTCCATCCGCCGAGTGACATGGTCGTGAACCGAAATCGGGAGATCTTCGGTAAACTGCTCCGTTATCAACGGTCATCGCGATTCTTGATCCAGTTGTGGTAGTGCCCTGTTCAGTAACCCTTGCAAAGTGGCGGCAAACACGGAAGGATCCGCTCACAGACGAAGGTGTCTCGCACGCGATCGAAATAACGTCGTGACACGTTATGCCCGTGCAAATGCATTTATCAGGAGCGAATGTAGTGATAAGTTCCTGATCACTTGACCAGTAATCACCAGGAGGAGCGTACACATATGATGATTCTGTTTGTTTACTGTGATGTGTTTCTGAGCTATTTGCCAGAATTTCATAAAACTACATTCTGTTCTCGAATTGACGAAAAGTTTTACCTCTGTCGAATTCCTATACCTAAGCGTATCTCATGGCTCACGCCTTTCATTTTGTTTCTCCTCACCATACACTTTGAATGTCTGCTTATATCTGGCTTATATCTGTTGACGTGATTCAGTTTTCTTTCCTAGGTAGATGTGGAT
>LUCH01005437.1:14027-32439 GCA_013368495.1 Paragonimus heterotremus | reverse complement strand
TTTCTGCTGTCATATCATTCCTACTGTTTCCCCCTTATCCCCTGTCTGTGTGCACACCCAAAACTATACGAATGCAGAAATTGCCTAATGTTTCTAGGCTGATAAGCGATGTGAACTGAGCACAGATATGCAGATGTATACGTACTTGCGGACTTGTTTGAATGTGTGCACTGCAGGTAAGTATACAGCAATGAATTACAGGAGAAAAATTATTGTTGGTGTGGTGCTGTGTGACCTACAAAAACAGATATTTTGTTTCAGTAGGAATAAAAAAAAGAAGTCAATAGGTTTTGGTGTGTTAACCATTAAGGAATATATGTTACATCGTCTACGAGAATTTATGTTTATACTGGATTTTCTTCAGACTCAGAAGTTTCATAGTCGAACTGTCGTTCATGGTCAGACATTTCAGAGTTGTCGTCGGAATATTTCACCAATAGACGTCTCAGTAAACAGTCAGTCACTGCTTCAACCACCATCCATATTGACTAAGTGATGGTATCCTACATTAGAAAAAGGTGTTACTTAAAACCGCCTACGTGCTACAACTGTGTTTCACAAACACCTGCAGTGTAGATAACTATGGCTCTAGATACAAGACTAATGCACCTGAAGCTCACCTTTCCTCTTGTAACACTAATGAAACCGACAGTTTGCCGTATGAGTCTCGCAAAAATGCCGAACACTATTCGGCATTAAGTTGGAGATATCCGTAGTATTTTGGGAAGGATAGTAGGTTTTTACTCGTCACGTCAACCGATTACTTTCAATAGTTTATCAGTTCCAAGTTAGTGGCATGATGTTTCCATCATAAAGCACTTAGTGAGTACTCTAATTACTCCACACCAGATGGTATTCATGTTTCTGAATAATATATTTTAATCTGCACTCTCTCTTTCTCAAGAGAGGGTATTTCCTTTCATTCCTGAAAAAAAAATTTGGACGGTCTAATTTTTCATTAATTGATGGTTGTTAGTTATCAAACTGATTATCATCAGAATATACATGCCTGTTAACCACATAGTTATATATGTATCTGTTCTTATGTATACATTTAGTATCTGGTCATGTATATTTTAATCCACATGTATATCCATTTATAGCTGTCTCTATATTTTTATATGTACCCATACATCTATGAGGATGACTTAATGGCAGGTGCCAGTGAAATGACTCTGAACGCATTTACTTCTTTCTGACGATGCAATACATTTATTTTATGTATAATTCGACAGTGTTATTTTTATTATGTTGTATAAACTTGCTGTTATTTTCAGGTTACCGAATTGTTGAATTGTTTATATACAAGTAGTCTGTCTTTCGTTGGAGTGTCATGCTGTTGTGCACATGGACGCAAGTACTTGTTTATCTCACTTGTTTATTATTGTAACCATTAAAGTACGTACATATGTATGTTTAATAACGGACTTGAATGTGAATTTGAAACGTCACGATAAATCGTTCACTATTCAATATGTATCTCTTTTTAATACTTTATGTATATATCTATACTTCTCTGCCCTCATCCCACTTTAAGAAATATATATTAAGCTTACATCGTGCACAAGACTAGGCCATCAGAATGTGTAATCTGTCTCACCGCTTGGTTTATCTCAAGACGATCAAAACTTTACGCCAGATAAACGGATATGTCGAGGGATGTTCTGCTAGTGGTGTCTGAAATAACAGTGTTGCCGAAATTCAATAGCATGCTGGTTCCGGTCGAACTGAACGTGGATGATTTGGGATTTATTTCAAGACCCGCATTACAATACCATGCGGTCAGACCAATGAAAAAGCCTGACCTGACCGACCAATCAAGCCATCACCAATTGACTTACCAGTGACTTAGTTTTTCTGTAATAAGTCTAATCGATATCTCCATCTAACTCTGTTAACTCCTTATATAAATGTACCGGCCTGAAAATGAACTAACGAAAACATATGTTCGCCTAAATGTCTTTATTCTCAAGCTGATAAATCTCTAAAACTGTATAATTTCGTTAGTCAACCTCAGTAACTTTATGCAGAAAAGCAAAATGGCATCGTGGACTCTTGTGTGGCCGATGGTACTGTTTGCAACTCCATAATATCCCTGTTAAAAAATCCCCGAGTGTCGAGACAGTGGCGCTGTGGTGTAAAACTCAACTGCATCACTACGGTTTACGTGATCGAGTAGTGACACAAGCCTCTCTGAATTACCTGGAGACCTTTCCAAACAGCCACTATTACGCAGTTAACCTTGACAGTTTTTCTGATCTTCCATTTTATTTCTCCAAAAGAGGTATAGCTAAATTCATTTAGGATCGAATGAGATGTGGACGGTTTATTTTCGCTTTTCAGTCCAGTGTGTTGATCATCGTACATGAACCCCAGATTCATTTATCATATTTGATTCATTACTTGAAAGATGAAGTCAGGGAAGCTATTGAACGTTGCGCCATATTGGAACCTGAGATGTTGTGGAGGCGTTTGAAACAAGTTATGGTCATTCGCATTTAATAGGTAGGGCCAACATCAGTCAGCTAATTAGCAAACCAATCGCGAGAACAAAGGATTGAGATACATTAAACAAACTAGCGGTACGGATGAAAGGTCGATCCAGTACATTACAGCAGATGCAGTAGAAGACTTATCCAAATGCTTCAGCAACCGTAACAGCAATATTTAGACGATTGCTTCACGTGCTGCAGCTAAAATAGTTCACAATTCCTTTTGGCTTACTTCGAACACTTCGAGAGACCGTCGTCAACGATTTACTTGAGTGTGGCCACAATGGTGCTGAGACAACTGCCACATAAGCCGTAAACAGAAGAGAATCAAGCCAAAGACAAGATGAAGTTTAAAATACTGAATAATCCGAAACATATGAAGACTGCAAAACATCGCTAGCCACCCAATTAATGGACTAACAGCACCGGAAGTAGGTTGTATCGTGTCGAGAATGCGACAGTGATCATCACATGGATCAGTATTCACAATTCCATTCCATTAGCGTAGCTGAACGGTCATCGACTGTTTCGAACAAAAGGCCATGTGAATTATATCTCAAAGCCAACCATACTTCGATGAACTGCAGTTTGCGGAATAGGTGCGGATTGGGCAGTTATCACCCACTGCTGTCACACGAAACGACAACGACCTCTACATTAGAACAGTCAGTGGTGAACGCTACGACAGTGTCCAGCAGGCAAGTAGACTTGGGAGCAATTCATTTGAGGTTGCGCTGCCTTTGTAGGGTGATAGCAACGAACCCTTTACTAGGCTGTGTATCTAACTCGACTTTTATTGATGAGTGGCTGTCATGTGAGCTAATGTTGCAGAACATATGGCTTTGCTCGGGGGTTCATCTATAACAAGTGAACCTCATTTTCTTTCAACATCAACAGGGATTATTTTTTATCAGTTTGTTTGCGGTAGATCTATGTAGATGAAGCAAAACTGGTCCACAATGATGTCCCAAATTTAAGGAGTATTACGATCTTCAGCATACCTTATGCTGTAGAAACACCTGCAGGTTGTCAACTTACCTGAATATCGTGGTTATAAATTCGGAGTCTGTATAAGAATGAATGTACCAGCTGTGGGCTCTTGGACAACGAAGTGGGAATCGGACAAAGCCGTCTGCAACACGCGCTACTTTTAGCTGGATCTTGGTAGGTCAGGTTGGCGGAGAAAAATTGAAGAAGTCATGTACTAACGCTATATGTGGTAAACTGTACAAACATTCTGCTTTTCTTTGAAGAATGTGCGTACTGGAATTTTCCAAACCAAGCGCTTGTTGTCATGTAATGTCCGTTAGGGGCAAAAAAACTGCTAGAACAGATGAAATCATCCATCTTGAGGCATGGCTTGCATTGAGATTAGATTTTTTGAAAGAACGATCAACCGTTATTGCCTACTAACTATCCAGTCGCTACCTTGAGATTGATGTCACTTTAGAGGAAGTTTAAAAAGGACCCTGCAGTAGAGGTGCCATATAGTACAGCCGTAGGGGATTATTCGTTGACAGAGTTTGATGAACCAATTAAACTTAAGAAGGCAAATGTTGGAAATAATTTCCCGTATGTCTCTCGCCACGTAGCTGCGCACCCGAACAGGCTAAGGAAGGTCCGAACCGTATGCCGCTGTGCAGGTACTTATCAACATACATTCCCTGATTAGCAATTGCTGAAGGGACCAGACTGAGAAAAACGCGTGCCAAACAAGTCTGTCTTCAGTGCTTCATCATCAGGCTACGTATAACACATTTATATGGGTTCATCGGAGGTAGTGCATCAGGTGGGTAAAAGGTGGTAATCAGTAATATAAATTTAGTCAGATTCGTGAGGCCTAGTCATGTGACATCAATCGCCTCGGTTGTAAACCATTTTGAAGAAATCAGCACGCCTACGTGACAGCGCTATCCGAGGTCTGGATGAGCGGTCACGAGGGGTTCAATGTTTCGATCGGACGTTTTGTATGCATAGTGGAGGTGAGTGTAGGGAACTGCTACCTAACGACCTTTGACTCGCTTTGACTGTGCCGTGCAGACTCGATAGGTTGACTTGAACATCTCGGTCAGGTTGGTCGGATCGTTTACTTCAATCAACTGTTCAGCTACCGCAGACGAGTAAGCTTACTCATTCTGGATGATTCTCCCGCATACGTTCAGATAGTCGTTCTGTTTTGCAGCCTGTGTAGCGCGTTCTACAGGAACAGAGAGAAAGGCAAATAAAAGTGGCCGTATGTACAGACACCACATCTTTCAGCTGGGGACGCAAAACTGATTTTGAAGCAAGTAGGACACGTAAATAAGCTACATACTAGGTTTTGTTAATTTCTATGTTGAGTTTCCTGATTGTTTTCGGCAAAGCTATCGCTTTTGAACGGTAACCAAATATAGGTAGATCTTTTTGTCTGCAGTTTGCGGTTTATCTACCCATTAGCATGTTCATCAATAAGCTGCTCTGGATAGCCACTTCTAAGGAGTATATTGAACAGAAACTGTTCTCATTTTTGCTAGTGTCTATTTTCGCATATTTTCACAGTTCTCTCTGGCAAGCTTCGAAACAGTTTCATCTATTGTCTTTATGATACAAAACTATTAAGGTTGGTATACTACTCTGGCCAAGTTGCTTTACGACATATTGTACGTTATATCATGTCGTCCTCATAACGTGACGTGAACGTTTCTAAGTGTTATAGCTGCAGATGTTCCCGGGTTTCATGAAGAGGCGAGTGCTTTTATGTGCAAAGTAGAAGCGCAGCAGTGTTTCATCGGGGCATTTTGATTCGTCTGCCACGCAGATAATATCGTTTACATGACGTTTATAACAAGCCAATTATTTCATTTGGTCAGCTAATGAACAACTTTCAAGTTTTTCTCATAAAAATATCCGGTCTAACGATGATCTCGCTGCTACTGTCTTTTTGCGGTATAGCTTGCTGAGAAATCTAAAATGAGGAGTAGCTGTTTTAGTTCATCTACTGGTATCCCCGCGTTTGTCATTGCTCCAAGTGTAGCTACGGAGAAGCTCAATTGTCTCGTTTATTTGAATATTTCTAAAGAGATTTGTGAATTCAAGCGAGAATGGACGCATTCCTGACGCGTTCAGTTGCTTTAACGTTTTGACAAATTCAAAGGGATCTCTAAGACTACAAATCGGTAGTTTTTTCTAAGTAGTTCTAGCAAGTGAACTAGCCATTTCGCCCTTGCACAATGTGGCGAATTGCACATATCTGAGATTGGTCTTAGCGATACTCCCCTTTTACGCATCTTGGGTAACTCACAAAGCCTCGGAATTGCGGTGCCTACCGGTCAGATCTTTCCAAGAGTTAGTAAATCACTCACCCCCTTTTGTTTCAGACATCCCACTGGTTTTGGTAGCCTCTTCTCAACGATCAGCGCTCTGTCCCTGTCATTTTCCCTCCAAGCGAATTCGTTTTTATCTGCAAGTAGCGTATTCATTTTACTTAGACTTTATCTAGGGTGACGATTCTTGCACGTTTATCAACGTATGATTATATCCCCATCTCTCCTTCGGGACTCTAGCGAGTCTAGGTGCTGTCCAGTGAATAGGTTTTTATTTTTGGCTTTCCGGGGCAGATAGTAATAACATGACTGAACTCTTATTGCCTCTAACATCTCAATATTAAGAGCTGACGATGATTGCAGACTGATCAGTTGGTCAATTCTAAATCTCTGTTTGAATCTGCTCCTAGGACAATATAATTTTAGTCCTAATAATGAAACTTCGACGGCGACTCTATTTAATGTTAGAGACAAAAATGCACAGTTACTGCCACTAGGTAAACTTTTGCTACTATTGTTCATCAGAGAAATTATGAACTAGCATAGGAATGCAGGCAATGCAGTAGTGATATCCATCCCTTAGAACGAGTGCGAATTTCACGTCGCCCTAAATCAGACATTCACTGCTGTAGGTATACGACTTCATTGTTTCGCAGAAGTCTCAGAGCTGCGTTATGAAAGAGTGGTTTATGTAAATGTTGAAGTCGATGGTAAGCATGTGGTGTTTTATCTTGTTAGGAAAGTTTCGCTTTCCGTCGATTAACTCTGGCACAACCTCTAGTTTGGAATTAACGGCTGCAATTCTTGTTGACCGTCTAGTCACTCACTTTATGGAAGAAATTGAGTGGGAATCCAGCCCTACCTTTTGGACGGATTCTATGTTGATCTTTTAACTTAGTTGGCAAATCTACTGACAGCAATACGCCGATGCTCGACTGCTGTGCAGTGTAGATTTGTTTAAACACTAGAAAATCCTGCGGGTTTAAAGTTGAGAGGATACGTGGATGCGAGAAACAAAAATTGAAATAGTAGTTTCGAAGACCTGAATTTTGAGGCGGAAAAATTAAAGCCAACTGTACCAAAAGCGTTAGGTGGTTTTACTAGACGGTGGTTGAAAAATGTAATTTCTGTTAGTATTTCTGTTAGCTATCGGAAACTGTAAGCCAAACGAACCGAGTTAATATCTTAACCGTCTTGCAAGTCTCTTGTTAGTTGTAGCCCTTTTTGGAGCGTGTTACCTTGCAAACACGAACAAGGTTGAACGGATCCCCGATGCTGCGTTATGTCAAAGGTCGTGTTCTCTTTCTAGCTGAGCATTTTGCAACCCGTTCACCTATTCTGGATTATCATGAGAAAACGGACATTTTGAAGCATCCCATGTATTTTTGTAAGCTTATCAACGGTACTGGATTTTGTGAGGGACTTCTGTATGCTGTGAATTCCTGCAAGATTACGCAGTATCGGATTTGGGATATAACTGAAGCTGGTGATCATCTGCTGGTCTTTCAGTCAGCATTTATCTCCGTTCTCACTGACTACTTTGTTCCTCTATTCGTCAAAAACAAAAACGAAAGTTGATTAGGACTTGTATTCGCCTGTTCCCTTGTAAGAACAGTACATAGAATTGACATGAGCCATGGACACAGATTCCCTTTGTCAGCATTCTGCCGGTTTCTCATCGGACTCAGTGTTCCATCTTGGAGCTACAGAAACATTGGGATGAACTTTTAAAAAGCCAAGACGAAGCTGAAGGACTAGTAGTTTCTGAAATTAAGAGATAATGAGTTACCACCGATTGGGTAGGCAATTCCCCCCACGATAGTCCTGATGTTAACGCGCTGGAACATCTGGTACGTTCAGTATATCAGTTATTCTCACTGATTAGCTTATAGATGATGAAGTTCCGCAAACCACAATGGTATGCATAAGAAGAATGATATTGAGGAAAGCACAAAGGTGTTGAGTTCAAAGTTTTGTACATATGAAACTGCCCAATTATGCTTGGTTCATACCACCAAAGGACCCGTTCTACACAGTTACGAACGCATTCTGTCTCTCACATTGTCTATCAGTTCATTTGCAGTGGGGATGACGTTTACATAGGCAGAGCAGACCTACAACTATCTTAGTGAGTGGCAGGACACGTCCAGAACTGGTTAAAACAACTTATGACAACAATCTGAAACCGGTGAGTCCGTTACTCGAAGCCCCTCTTCATCGATAGCCAGACACATGATAACAGGTCACCAGTTTGACCCACTTAGATCATTCAAACTATTGTTACGTCAACCGAACCCGAAGCTACTAGCCTTTAACGGAGCCATTTTGATCAGAATTCACTAGCCATACCCTGTCTGTCTCTTTTTGTATATCATATACAACCTGCACATTTTACGTTTGTGACTGATGAGAGTAAAGGAAATGTTAGTGTATCGCAACACATTTTTTCCTTCTGTATTGATGAAGTTATTAAAGGCAGCCCAGTGTTTTAAGTTGGTCTAAGTTTGATGATGACGACTAAATTCCGTCAGGATAACTCAGCAGACAGTGCTGCTGAAATTGAACGACGCGTTGACAAATAAGTGCAAGCATTGCTAGAAGGACATTTCATTGATCAGTCAACGGCAGTTATTTACACTTAGAGGATCACACACTCCTCAACTGTATGACTTGCCCAAACTTCACAAGGTTAGTGTACCACTGAGGCCGATGCTATGCATGTCCAATTCATCACAACACAAGTTGACATAGTGGCTAACCCAGCTTCTTCAGCCCGTAAAGCAATCGACGGTTCGGAAAACTGTTAGAGAAAGTTTCGAACTAATCGATTTACTCGGTGATTTGGACTACAACAACAAACATGGCCAGTTTGAACATCGCCTCTTTGTTTACAAATGTCCCTCTCATGCAGACGGTCAATATAATTGTCACTATATTGACTCATCAATCGGACCTAGAATTGCCTACGTCTGAGCTAGGACGCCTTCTTATACTATTGACAGCAAACGTGAGATTTTACTTCCAGAGAACTGGCTATACACAGATCGATGGTGTTGCTGTGAGCAGCTCACTCAATTCGCTACTTGCCGGTATTTTCGTTGCCCATCCGGAGCCTAGCGCATACGCTGTTATCAGTCAGGTTGATCTCTATCGGCGTTACGTTGATGATGTGTTGATAATTAACGATACCAAGTAGATGGCAACGATGTTGGCAACGATGACATTACAACTCTGTTGAAAACCCGTCTCACGGCGGCTGTTTGACGCACGTTCTATACAGCTCCACCGGTCATGCTGTTCGCCACTACTCGAATCCCAATACCACCTGTGAAAACACCGCTACCGCTCAAAGCCAAATCTCACATCATTTGTGAACTCTCCTGTGAGTGTCAGGCCACTTACATAGGCAGAACTAAGGGGCAATTATGTAATCGGGTCAACAAACACATTCTAGTTTGGGTTCGCAAAACGGTCATGGATACCACGATACCGGGCTCAAGTCAGAATGTGACAAGTCACAAGGAACCAGCGTCATAGATCGCCCGACACCTGTTGACTTATCGACCTCAAGGGAACCGGGGCAAGGCGTTTCAGATATGTTACGCAACAAAAATCGAAGGCTTCTCTGGCTAACAGAGGCGGTAGCAATTAGCAAATGGAAGCCACATCTCTGCATACAGAAGGACTTGTTCGTCAGTACGAGATTGCCCTGGTAACTGATGTGTATGGATATATTTGTGTTAGTATGGTTGTTGATTCTGTTGTTTAGCTTCACAGTGCCCACTGAACTTTGCTATATAAACCCACAGACTGCAATGTATACCTGATGAGATGCAGCGAAATGTGCTCAAAAGGTACAATGTGCAAAAAAACTGTTTCTGACTCCTCTGTTCAAATTTGATGATTCCATTAAAAACAATTTCGGTATTCGGGCCCAACACGCTCGAAGCTTTCCAGCACCCTTAGTTACGTTTTTTGTTAAAACTGTGAAAACCGGAAAAATACGCTTCGCATCGTTTTACATTAATATCTCTTAAGCATGTCCACATATTCAGCCGCTCGAACGGTTCTCAGAAATAGTCATTTACTTCGCCGGCAACGGAGTTTGTTTGACAACGTCCATGATAATTCAGACAGGAAAAAAATGAAGCGAGAAATTAAAAATCAGTTTAAATTATGAAGTTGCGTTTGAAAATGCATATCTCCTTGGATGATTCAAACAGGGAAAGTAGAACAGAAAAACCGTGACGAGGGCTTCACGAAGCTTCTAACAGTGCCACAGCTATTTATTAGTTCTCACAGAACAGTCTAAGAATGTCTTCCAGATCTTCCACAAAAATTGGACATAAGACTTGTAATGCAAAAACGGTTATGCTTGAGTCTACATGTATATTGTTGTTGTACGTAATATACCGATTCTTGCAGAGCAGATGTGCACTGAAATGTAGGCAACCGGTTACTTACATATATAGCCTTACGTAAGCAAATAAATGAACCACTTCCAATTCACACACCGCAGACAGTTTAGCCGCACGGTCATTAGAAAATGATATGAATAACGATTGCGTTTATCCAAATATCACCAGTTCAGGTAGAACAAATGATACACATTTAAAAGTGGAATTGAATGATTTGTTGTAAGTCAATCGGATGAACATTGTAATAATATTATTTACTGACCTCGATTTTCAACACGCCAACACTGTTTACCGGTGGGCAATGTGTTACATCGATATGTTATGGGTATGTAGCATGAAGTTACAGTCGTCGGTGCACATAAAAATATATACATTTGAAAATATGCAGACACGTAGGTATATGTACGCACATGAAACTGCACTGTCATGTTAAAATATGTGCGCAATGTATAATATGATATATATATATATATATATATATATATATATATATATTGCTGACAAGTACGTATATACTGGTAGTAATTAAGATGGCAAACAAATTATCCACTAAACACTGAAAAGATGCGGCAGTTTGAACTAATTTTTCTCGGGCACGATAGGAAATAAGTAAGCTGAACAGAAATACCCGAAAATCTGTTTAGTCGGCTCAGTGTCAATGCCACTAAAATAGCCCGCAGATAACCTGCACGCAGATGCCAAACTCAGCACGACAGTTCAAAAAATCGCAACTCGCCGCCATTTAAGCAGAAGAGGGTGGCTTCCAAACAAGCTACAAAACATCAAATCATTCCTTCTCATTCGATAAATCTCCTCGACTAGATTCATCTGCTATGCATACTGTAACCAGTGAAGTTGCCACATGACACCACCTTTACATCAACGCGGCCTCACTCGTTAATAAACCAGACAAGCTTCGTGACCTCTGCTCCCAGAGAAATTCACTCATAGTGAGCATCACGGAGACTTGGTATAAGAAAAAGTTGTGGGATGGTGAGTTGTTTATCCCCGGCATGAAAGTGTGTCGCAGTGATGGGACAAACCGTATGGGAGGTGATGTAGCCCAGTATTCGGGATCGCATCCAAAGACCTCAAGTATGCGTGACAGGGAGCTACTGATTCTTCCGAACTCAGTCTGGCAAGTAGTTGTCGTTACTCAAAATGTTACTTGTTTCATTGGTGTGATTTACACATCGCTTATGCTTACAACGATCCCGATGCGGTCCTGTCCAACGTTTTGCATGAAATGCTACCTTCAGATTATGCTCAAACGTTGATAATAGGCGATTGCAATCACCCCGAATTAGACTTCTAGAAACATTCAGCTAATACTGCAACGTCTTCATGTGCTGCGGATTTCTTTGAGACAGTAATGGAAGCTGCAATAATGCAGGATGTCGAGGAACGTACGAGGAGGCGAACGAGCCGGACGACGTTTCGCTTTGATTAAATTCTTACCAACGAGGTTGGCACGATAGGCGATTTGAGAGTCACAGCTCCACTTGGTCGTGATGGTTATGGGATGGTGGAATTCAGTTATCCTCACACAATACGGATCTACAGGCCTATCACAGGACGGATCCCGCAGAGGTGAAGATACAGCTTAGTATGGTTGATGTGTCTGGCTCCTTCACCACACAAGGATTAGATGAGCACTGGTAGTTCATCGTTGAAAAAACCTCCGATATTGTTAACAGCTATGTTCCAGTAAGGTTTCAACGGTCTAATAGAAAGCCTAGTCACTTACAGAGTAGTACAAAACGTTTGATTACACTGAGATGCTCAACCTGGAACAAGTACCTATTTGAACATAACTGAACTTGCGTTTGTTGAGTATGTCATGTGGCGCAATCGTACCGCGGATGCTATCAGATAGAACTGACTTTGCTGTGAACGCGATTTTGCTGAAAAGTTGGAGGTGAATCCTGTGCTTTTCTACGGCGAAGTCGTATTACATACAGGGAGTGCAGTTGGCATTTTGAAACTGCAAACCTCTGGTGGATTATCCAGTACAGATGCAAAGGCGGTCAACGCTCTGGATGAAAAGTACGTAAATGTGCATAACTGCAAACCACGAACGACTTTTGGGCATATAATAGGCAACCAAACTGAACTACAACGAATCTCAGTATCGTTAATCATATTTAGGTAAGGGAACCTACCAACCTATAAATCATCGGGTCTAGACTGGATATTCTCTCTCGTCTTGAGAAGCTGCGCCAGGGAATTAGCAGAATCGTTTACAGCACTTTCAAATCACTCTTTGTCAACCGGCTGTCTACCGAAAGCTTGGAAACATTTCACAGTCATACCTACCTTCAAAGTTGGGTGCGGAGATCTCTCCGCAAACTATCGACCAATACTGCTGCTAAGGATGGTCTCTAAGGCAATGCAGAGCTTATTAGACCAAATTTGAAAACGCGAGGCGCATCACCAGTGAACAAAATAGCTTTCGTACGAGATACTCATGTATCACGAACTTGCTGATTGCTCGTGATGCTTCAGCGATGGCTTCAGACGCATGATTGGCAATAGATGTGATTTATTTCGAAGTTTGCTAAACCTATTACAATGAGAATCGTTCCATCTTGCTGCGAAAACTGAATAGGTATGGTTTTGCTGAGTATTTGCTCATCTGGCTAGAGGATTATCTGAATGAACGCAGATTCAACGTGAAGGTTTCTTTCTAACGGTGAAGTTTCACAAGAACCAATCTTAGGAACATTATATATTCCTTCCGTTCTTGAACTACCCAATACAATCAGATCGCCAATAGTGGTCTACGCCAATGACACTAATCTCTGACGCGTTTTAAAGTACCCGGTGATTTGGAAAATAACTCGCTTCTTAGTGTCAGCAAAAGTGAACTCAGGCACTTTCGCCGACAAAAACCTGGTCTTGTCAGTATGTAGACGAGACCTAGATACCGCAATGATAGACAGTTTGTGTTCGTCTACAAATCATTTCGTCGCGTAAAAATCTCTAGTATACTCACGAAAAATACTGTGTAACAAACAAGCTCGTTTTCAGTGATTCATCATCAGGCTAAACACATCACAAAGTAACGAGTTTGAAGGAAAAAACAGTTGCATTGATTACAGAGAAACTTAATAACCAAGCTATTTACACTTGAGATTTCTTGTGCTTTTTTAACTGAAGTATTCATCTGACACTTTCCCTCCATATAGCTGTATCGCCTACAGATGTACTTTTAAAAAATTACGTACTCAACTGCATCATAAACAAAACTGAAGAGAGCCCGTTAAAATGTTGTGCCAATCTACCTTTCCATTTATTTTTAGAATGCATGATTTGTCATAATGTCAATGTTAGCAGTGTTGGCTGTCGATTGGTTTTTCATTGTCACAAGCACTAAAAACTACTCAATAATCGGTATATATTTTCTGCTGGAACACTGTTGAAAGGAATTCAGCCAAATCATAATGCACTCCTTTAATAATATGTTCGCATCAGTTAAACTGATGACCGCTCCAAATACTTATTTATTGTTTATGGTTCCCGACATTACTGTTATACATTTCTGAGGCTAGTACACAATGTCAATTCTAGCCACAGAAAAACACTTTCGTTCTAAGGTTAACATGTATGTATATGAGTGTGCACAATCATTAGCAAACCAGATGTACTTCTATAGTGATTATGTTTGTTTTAAACGTGTCACTTAAGGCTGATTCCAAGCAGGGCTAATTGAATCGGTTTTGTTCCAGCACACATTTCTGAGGGTGAAGCGGGCCGACAAATGTCAGCTATTTGCGATTGTATTGCTAACCAGTCTCCGGAAACTGATTGTGGTGTTGTCCGTAATGAGAAAAATTAAAACTGGCGCTGAAGTGTATGACGGGTCGTCATTTGAACAATAATCTGCATGACATGTTAAGAAGCTGATAATTAGATACATTCTGTCCCCTTTCTCCAAATTAGCATGACAGTGAGAAGAAAAGTTGCTCGATTTAGACATCTGGTTTCTGTCTCTCAAGAATACTTGGCTTGTGAGTCATTTTTCGACTAGCTTAGGTGCAAGTCGTCACCAAATGTTTGGTTCAACTGTTTTAAGTATCTGGTTACTGAGATTAAGTGAAGTGTCGACACCTGCCAAATTGTCTTCACCTTACATGTTATGAAAGTTACAAGAAAACTTAAGGACCAAACTAATAATTTGGTTGTGATGAGTGTCGGCGATCTTGTTAAGCAGGTATTTTAGTTCTGTCATTTCCCACTTTCAACTTATTCATTCATTCCTCAGCTATCCTTAATGATGAAAATCTGACAAGCATTTCGAGCGAGAAAGTTACACGTAAAACTTTACTGGTTTAATAATTCGTTCATGGTTTACTCAAATGTATACTCACAGGACAGTAACATTACGGTGAGTAACAGGAAGAACATCATTGTTGGTATCTAACTTTACGCAGTTTGACTCGCCCTTTTTATAGTCAGGCTGCCACTTCGTTTCACCAATAGAATGAAGACGCATCACTCAAGTCCAAAATCCACTCTCAGCCAAGTTGAACAAAATTGGCTACGTGAATGACTGGCTTTAATCAGGTTTTTACTCCGAGTAGTTCTTATAACTAGGCTTGTCGTAAATTTCAATTCCCTGACAAATTTCCAAGTCAATAATTTCTGTTGTGACATCTTTAATTTGACTTGAATAGGTCGTAGAAGATAAAACACAATGTGTGACCTAATTTCAGTTAATAACGCTGAAGATTAAAATTTGATTGTGCTCTACAAGACTAAATTTCTGTGCGTGAATAGTCCGTCAAAAATAGTGAATTCTGTTTAATGTTAGGAATTCAGAATGAGCTAGTTATAATATAGTCGCCATAGAAAATTCTATAGTTATCGAAAGCTCTACGTTGACGTTCCAATCATTTTTCACCCAACAAGACAAAATGGTCTCATTTCTAAAACAATATTAGCTCATCAGTAGTTTAAAATGTTACCTCCGTCCCTAATAATTATGTAAAACATGGTGAACAACATTCACGTCTACTCATACAATGTGTTTTCAGTTGGAGACTACAATCAGTGTTCTTTCGATATAGGTTGCGATTTTAAAAACTCTTCCCGTTCGACTACAGCACTAATGGTTCGGGTGGGTAACAGGTCCTTGTGCTTGTGACACTAATCATTTGATCATCCTTCAACTGATTCCACATTAACAGACTTAGTGGAAACCTCAGAGTTAATCACAGCAGTGCTCACGGTAATCGATAATTTGAAGAGAACAGTTAACACTTTTCCCGTTTTGTTATGTTCCGTTCGTTTGCATAATAAACTGCGGGCCTATGGTTTCTCAGTCAGAATTAAAACGCCAACCTCATCTAATTCATTATACGTTGTTTAGGGCCATGGTTGATCTGGTGGGACACTTTCTCAAAATGTGTCTTAAATATCCAAATAAAGATTGCGAATTTATCTGTACATTCTAATAACCTATGTTGTGATTAACCATTACACTCAGATAGCATGAGTAATTATTTTTCCCATTGCTGATTTCACTTTATCCACAATCATGTCAAAACTTCATAATAGACAAAGTGTCACAGACAGTGGTCAAACATGTCAATCTTAGTAACCGTGGTTCATCAGACGTTTAAGCTTTGTTAATCAATGCACCAGTAGTGTAAACAAGACCGTACATTTTTGAATATTTGTTTGGTCTCCATGTTACCCACTTGCTGCCGACCGGCTAGTTAGCACCGACTCCATATAACGTTCGATAAAGTAACGTTACCACATAAATGTCGGTGGATTATCATTCATCTGCTTGGATACAACAATAAAAGTTACGCCTTGAATAGTGGAAGGTCACTGTTGAAACCATTTTTAACTTTTGTCAGAAAAATTCCTTATTCAATGTATATTTTTGGCCGTGTATCTGGCCAAGACACGTAACAAAGTAGAACTTCCCTAAGTGGTTTGCTTCTGTTGTCATTCGTTGTTTGTAATCACCATAGAACATTCACATACGGTCACGATAACTTGACAGTAATGAAACGTCATCTGTAACGTTTTCTAAGCTAATAAACATTTATATGAAAAGTGTCGGACACTCGTAAACTTTCCAGTAAATCATGGAAAGTGACACAACAGCTGTACATATCGTTTAAGTTTATAGTGTTCAATCGCTTCGGTGAACGCTGACTGTTGATTAGGGAATTTTCTTTCTGCATGGAGTTCATCCGCTAAATTCTCTTGTTAACTGAAGCTTAGTTAAATGAATTTCGAAAATTCTCATTGAGTCATAGAACACGAAGTGTAGCAAACATATGTTTTCCATAAAATCTCACCGGGCTGTTACAGTTATAAAGAACAATAAACCTGAAAACGGTTAAGTGCAAAACCTGGTATTGGTCCAAAATTCACACCACCCCAATTTCGTGTTTGTGGACGCCGATTGGCTGTTTACTGCCTATATATTCATCGGGGGAGTCAGCTAATGATCGAAGCAATCGAAGTGATTGAACAAAGTTTTTATGTCCACACAAGGTTGGATTACGTAATCGACGTAATGGACTGCCGAGAGGCAATGACCAACATTTGCTGGTGAACGAGTTTTGGTCTGTTTGACGGAACCCTGTAGACTGCAGTGAACGATCGATCTATGTTGACGTGATGATCGCTGTCAGCCAGATGACCTACAACGGCACTCGTGATGGATTTTCTCTCACCTGTCCCGCTCCATGCTGGAAGATATTCTCTGATACTTATAGACAAGTACCGAATTGTACGACCCAGGTAGTTTGCTAAACAATCGCAAACGAACGAGTAAATCACCATAGATGAGTTGTGGACCGGCATTTTATCCTTCGGATTCATAGTAATCACTGGCAAACTGGTGAATGAGATAATCGGTTTGGCTGCGTTAAACGTTCTCTTAAGCAAACTAGTAGGTCGACGGGTCAGTAGTCTAGCCAACGTATCTCCCTTGTATTGCAGTCGTATGAACACGGGCTTCTTATCAACTCTTTGAATCTTAACTGACGCTTGAATTGCTTTCGTATATTTGGTCACAAAATTGTCGGAGTAGCCATTCTCTCGTAGAATATGTGCCACAAACTGTAACTCCCGACCCAAAGCATCTGCGGAGCAGATTTTTCTGGCCCTATCCGCCAAACATTTAACCAGGTTTCTTTTGTGTTTTAAGTGCGTAAAGCTATAAAAGTTACTGTACTGGCTCGACCAAGTAGTCTTCCGATAAACGGGACGTTTCAAACTTCCGTCAGTCCTTCTACTCAAAGGGACGTCCAGGAAATGGGAAGACTCATCTGACCCCAATTCTGAGATGAAACTTATCAGCGGATGTGCGCAATTGAAGTCCTTTAAAATATCAGCTGTGTTGTCAGATGAATCAGTGATAGTGAATATATCATCAACATAACGTCTGTGGAAACCCATTTGATTTATAACAGTTCTCCGCACTGTTAGTTCTAACTTGCCCATAAACATTTCTGTCAGTAATGGTCCTAATGGAGAGCCCATTGTCATTCCATCAATTTGACTGTAAATGTTACCGTTAAAAATAAACTGCATGTTTCGCATGTAACCGTTTTTAGTTTTATTTTTCTTTACAGCTGCAACAGCCTGATGAGATTTTATTAAAAGCATATGCTTCCTACACATCGTGTTAAATGAATTTATCAAATTTTTCAAACTATTTTTTACTTGACGCTCAAAATCAAAACTAATTGGATTGCGTATTCTTATTAGCCAAATTTGTTCGGATGAATTATCTCGCTCAAACTGTCATCAGTGTTTGTTTGTCCGCTAGAGTTCCCCACAGCAAGGATCTTCGTTTTTACCCAGGTAACTTGGTTTTTGGATAAAGTATGTGCAACACTAGAAGGTATTACAGTTTCATGCATTGCCGCGACGAACCAACGAAATACATGAGCAATTTATGCTAATTCAACAAGGTAGGCAAGCTCTTGTGCTGTGAACCTCAAAAATGGATATACAGCTGTAACAGAAAAAAACGTTCCTGCACAAATGAAACTAAGCAGACTAGTGAAAGGTACTCACACGCATGTCCCTATCTTTTATCAAATGCGTAGTGTACACAACAACAAAATGAATGTAATCTATTGCACTTACGAACAACAGGTTTTCTTTACTTGAGTTCCAAATAAAGAACTAATGCGCGAACGTTCTGAAGATGGGGAAGTGAACAACA
>LUCH01005436.1:23439-33693 GCA_013368495.1 Paragonimus heterotremus | reverse complement strand
CGTCGCGGTGATCACGTCAACTAGACATCACACGATCGTTTGTAGCTTTTCAGGTCGTACGCCCAACGGTTACTCGCTGACGCCCACACGATAAACGCGCTACCCGTGTCAGCCGCGGTAGTGCCACTCCGTCGTCCGTTTAAATGAATTTAACCAACTACTAGGATATATGTCGTATTGGTATGTGGGGGGAATTCAGCGACAGCGACAGATTGTCTATCAGACAGCTCACCCCGATCAGTCCTACGATTGACCTCATAAGCACGCTGGACAGCTCCGTAGGTTGACGGCTAACTGATTGATAATCAGTCGCAAATACGAAACAGATATAATTGGATTAGTTTTCCACCGGGCTGCATTATGTAATAGCTTAATTGAAATATATGAATTGACAGAGGCTACCGGTGGTAACCGGGAAGCCGGAGTTATGCGTCATCTCCCATCACCGCTCTGTTAACAGCCATTCTGATTAACCAGATGGTCCACAACGGACTTGATGTTATCAACATGACTGTTGTTTCATATGTTTTAGACGTAGATTGTTGTTGAGCGTTTATGTCAGGTCCCATTTATTCACTGTTATTTTGAAACTGGGGCTGGTTCTTTCTTCGTTTGGTGTGGCAGTTGAGCAGTAATAATGAAACCCACGTTGACGTTACAAATTCTTGGTGTTTGCTGTTTGCGACTCTGCACTTGTATTACACTTTCAAACGCTCTTCACTCGAGATGCACGGCGTAGTATGCACACACTGTATGACAAAATTTGAGCATACGATATATCCTACACGTTTTACAGTAATCTGTTTCTGTAAACGGAATCGACTTTAAGTTTGCTGAGATCACGTCAATCTTAATGTTTATTGTGAACTTAGTTTTGCGTTAGTTCATAGATTGTAGAAAAGCGGCAATACACACGGAGAGCAAGTTGTACCTGTGATAGAATAAGGTAGCTTGTATGGTTCTAGTCTACATTACTGAAGACTGTTTGTCATAATTACTGACAAGCGGCGAACTTTCCTGCTTGCCTATTATACGATATTATATCAATTCTGGAACCAACGCAACTCATTTCCTTCCGTACTGCTTAGTTTCCACCGACTGTTCCAGTAAAGTTTACCTCTATCTTCGCATCAATTAAAATGATAACACATGCGAGGTTTTTTGTAGGTTTTAATGCTTTTATTCAGACCCTGAACGTTCTTGGGCCTAAAAATCTATTAAATGTCGGCATTGAGAAGATAAGTATGCTCGGCCTTGGTGTTTAAAAGGTTAAACATTTAGGAACGGGCAAAACCAGTTGCTATTAAGTACTCAAACATGAAACCCGTCAGCCTGGAATTGGTTTCCATTTCAAAATGAAAAGCGTCGCGTCAGATTGTCTGAATCAAAAGGGTGGCTAGACTGTATAACTTTATTCCCATTGCACTTTCCCATAATTTCTGCACCGTTAAACTATTGGATCTCAATACATTTTCACTATACAGAAGGTTCTTGGACCACGGGCTTCCGCACAACAAAATTGCGGCCACTGTATCATTATTACCTATAAGCGTACAATTCATTTTACGCTAGTGTTGTGAACCAAGAATGCGGATGGCACGAGGGTTGTAAAAGTCAGAAAGTCGACACATGGGTTGTGCGCTTCAAAATGACAACAAACATAAACACATCTGCGTACGACACTGGACACATAACGGTTGCGATGGATGCCAATGCTCAGTTCCTTTCTATTCCAATGCTCCTTGTATTTTCCTCGCGGCTACTTCAATGTCGAAATCCATGCACCTACCTCACTACTGAGTACTGGTGGTGTGAGTGGTATGATGTGATCGCTTGTCCCCACTACACTAGTTTTGAGCAGGATATTCTCTAAGTGGGTCTACTGGACGAAAGTGCCGGTCTAAATACTTAACGTAGAGACTTAGTACACATATCCCATTCACTAAACGACTATATGATGGTCGCGACGTTCATCAGATAGACCAGACGTTACCACTATGCTGTCGTTAATCTAAATGTCCTGTATATGTAAAAGCGATGAAAGTTGACAGCGTTGATGTATACTGATCTTGGTGTTGCAACTGTCACGCAGTTTACCGCGGCCTCGAACCTGGGTGGACTTGTAAGAATGAAGCACCGACAGTATGTTTACATACTTGACCGATGATCAGATTACATCTCACCTCCTTACGTATATCCCTCACAGGCTTGTACAAACTGTCATTGAGAATATTCCATCCGGCAAATAACAACTCTGGGATCCAATGTTAGTTCCGCACACAAATCACAGTGTCGAGTGTCACAGAATGTGTGGGGTTTGGGTTCAGCAGCTGTTGGGGACTTCGAAGTGAGAATTGCTACGTTTACATTCTAGACTGGTGTGCTACTTGAGCTATATTGCTGGCCTGGTCAGTTACCGTCGATGGCTTCGTTGCCCACAGAACTTACGAAGAGAACGATGGCCTGCAAACACATACTCTATGTGCTCCACTAGGAACGACATTCCTGTACGAAGCCAAGCCGCCTACAACCAACAGTTATGTGGTCTACTTGAGACCATGTCTAATTTAGAGGAGGATGCTAAACAGAACAATAACGTGCATAATATAAGAATAGTGGTGGCTAAAAATAACATGTGCTCAGCACATAGTTATAACTGCCGCCTACCATTATTTGAGTGACGTCGTGCCCTCCCGAACGTATCACCTAAATGAGACCCGGCATTGCTAATTCGGCGCGGCGATCACATCTTTAGCCGAAGTGATTATTAGGACTACGTATCGACTCAGGGAGAACAGCCAGATGGAAGTAGAATATATTCTTAACAGCAATATCACTGTGGTAAGTTGGGATATAAGTGGACAGTGAAAAGATACCTGAAGGTCAAGGGTCTGATGGTGTTCTTAACATAACTTGCTAAGCAGACAGCGCAGTCGGTTTGATATGTTGACTACTGCTCTGTAGTCTAGCAGCAGTCGTTCAATATATACCTGGGAAGCTGCATCGGCGGCGGAGGTATAGGGAATGAAATAAAGGTGCGTATCTCTAAGGCTAGGGCGGTGCTTCGATAATCTGGGGCACGTCTGGTATCCGATGCTTAAAGGTCGTGTACATAAAATGACAGTGAGGACTGTTATCTTACAATAGTGAAACTTGGCCTCCTAGGAAAGAGAACGTGAACTGTCTTAAGATGTTTCACCACCGATCTCTACGTCTAATCGCTCGTATCGCGTGGCACCAGCGAGTAAGCAACGAAGAGGTTAGGAAGCGGGTGTTTGGCACTGATTGTCAAACGAGTTCTTTTATTCAATCACTACATTTGCACAGACTTAGATGGTTAGGCCATGTACTAATGATGCTAGCTACTCGTTTGCCACACCGAGCACTTTGCCGACGCTTCGACCGATTGGCGTAGGGTGCGAGGTCGACAGATGACGACCTACCGTAGACAAATGAAATCGTTCACGAAGGGGTTGGGCACTGTAGATCAGGTTCGTCTCTCGGGCTGGAGCCCTCGCGACTCACAGAGTTGATGGCTTGAAACGATAGGTGAAATGGCGGCTAATCGAGCTCAGTGGTGTGAATGTTGTTGTTGTTTGTCCGAGTTGTCTGTGAAGTGAGTGCACTTAATGACGCGGGGCAGTGAAAGTCGCGAGGAAGCTGTCTTGCTGATGACGCCTTACTTTCACTTACAGTTCGGTTGTTTGTTTGCAAGGCGTAGGCACCTCGGTGCTAAATGTTTGAATATAGACGTAGCTATTATTTTTAGTAATTATGTCCCTTCTCGTCCTCTTCTTTTTCTTCTTTCTCTCCATACAAGGTTTGCTTTTCTTCTTCGTGGTTGTGTGGCAGTTAAGCATCAGTGTGAACCACTGATGTATTGTTGTCTATGATGATGATGATTAGCTTGGGCAACGAAGAAAAAGATTATCATGATCGTGTGTATCATTTGATTATCGACCGTTAACCTGAGGTTGTGGTCGCACTGTTTCCACATGAGTGTGTAGCGCAGATTTCGTTACTGGTAGTGTGGTACGTCACGTTTGAAACGCGACATTTCGAATGTGTTCGTGATCAGATCATATGAAACTGAACTTACAACAAAGAAGACAACGAAGCATGTAGCTAGCTACCTCAAAGTCAAGTAGACGCAAGTGATTGCATCAGAACAGAACGAATAAATATAACGTATTCACAGTGAAATGATGAGTTTACTTCAACTACTATACGTGTGAAATTATCAGAACGATGGAGCATGCCAGTGGCTTTTCAAGGCATGCAGCAAAATTATACTGCCTGATGTTGAGATTATTTGCTTTAAAAAGGAATGCCGATTTCCTACAAAAGCTTACGACCTTTAATATGGTCTGGACACATTCACACAGCAGACAGCCTTAAGCGGCTGTCGCCTGATGACTGTGGGATAAAAAGAAACTTGGGTGGCATACAAGTATGCCTTTCTGACCGCATGCTATTGGGATGTGTACAAAACCACTTGTTTCGTCCTCATGACGTTCGACGCCATAGAGCGGTCACGGCACCGAGGAGTGTTGTACACAAGTGTAAATCAGGTCCCCGCTTGATATTATATGAGGTTTTGGGTAACATGCCGGCCAGGTTATCCGGGGTTCGAACAAGATTAGCTGTTACTAAGTGTATTTCATCGCAACAACGAGAATCAGCACGTTCCACTCGTTCCGAATTGAGCATGAGTTCACGTGAATGTTAAGCGTAGTGTACTAGCTAGCGCAAAATTTGCAGTCAAATATTCATTTGTATACCTGATTACACTCGGGCCCTAACGGACGCAACGGTGCTTGCGAAATATTGACCATTTTACTCTGTTTACTCTATACATTCCTGCTAAGGTTAATCGAACAGCACTTGACGTCAATGCCTGGCGAAATGGTTCTCAAAACATTGTTTGCGCTTAGTGCCGGTTTGGCTACTCTGGTCCTTCGAACGATGATGCGGACAGACAGGCCGGACAGAATCTTCACCTTCAGCTCTGTCTGGACAGATGTGCGAACATTGGCGGAAAGAATCGGAAAACGATGTTTGAATCACACAGAATCGGTCAGTAGGATCCGGGAACTGAAGACCAACGGACACGTGGGCCCGAAACGACGGTAGTAATGAAGCGTACTGGATTTGGATAACGTTTATTGTACATGTTTGAATGACAGCAACACAGATGATGACCGACCAGTCGTTTAGCTTTTCCTGGCATTTTTCCATTGACTTACCTGAAACACAAATGGTGAGAAATTTATTACTTCAAAACACACTGACAAAGGTCATTTATTTGATTGTGACCAAACTACGGTGAACAAGAAATGGTTTCCGGCTTTATAGCTCAATACGTTTGTCGACACACGGGATCACGTTACTGAAACATGAATGAATGCCGTTGCATTAAGTAGGGCCCAAACGTGCGATCTCGCCGGTACCACTGGGTGACCACAGGCTCATTGTGGTAAACAGGTGCCCATTAACAGACACAGGATACAATTCAATCACCTCATTGAGTTTAGTAAGGAAATCTGGAATGTCAGATAATGCGTTAAGTTTTCGACGTGCATAGCGAAAAGGTAGTTTAACTGCAGTATTTCAAGACACTTCCTCAAATCACTCGCGAGAACAGCTGAAGTGGAAGGTTGTGGCACATATTCAGTATTTCTCGTGAGGATTCGGTTCAGGTTGTTGTGGGGTTAAGTCGGATTCCAAACTCCAAAGTCACATGTGAGTGTTGTTGTTTTGTATCGTTTGGGCCTGATTAGATTATCCGAACAAAACGTTGTTTGAATGTTGGACCTAGATCTTAAGTAGGCTGGGATACACTGAGTATCATGATTGCACCGGTTGTGCCAGTTCTCCTGTACGTTTGCGAAACCTGGTAGCTACATATTAACGATGCCAACCGCTTTGAGATCATCTGACCGCACGCATCAGCGGAAAGCGTGTGAGTCATAAATACGCTCATTCAAACTCAAAAAATGTACAGTTAGACGGTTAGGTCATGTACTAAGGATGCGAACCTATTGTGTACTCTGAGTCGAACGCATTACTCACTGCCGTAAGATATGAAGCGGTCAACTGATGACTGGACGTGGAAAGTGAAAGCTAGCGCTGGTAAATCAGGTCGCTTCATGTCACAAGTCCGAAACGTATTTCCAAAATCACAGGCATTGTGTCATCATCGTCATCGAAGATTCCTTTTTCAGCAATAAGACCAACTAAAGAGAGTTTTATCCAGGTAGGTAAGAACCATCAGCAGTTATGAGTGGACTTCAATAAAATATACCGATATGGAAACGGATAGGCTTGGACATAGCACTTAAAAGATGTGCACTCCATATACTTTCACACAAAGATGCATGTGCAATCAGCAAAAGGGTTAAGTAAGGCAACCAATATCGGTAAGGTTATCATAGCAACGGAATTGAACTTACTGGGATGGACAGGTAATACAATGCTTCAGAATGCTCGGGCTCTCTCTTCGGTATTCTTTCCAGCAGTTCTTTCAAAGCTACGGGGTCCCGTCTGTTCACGCAAGACTGTAATGTGAAACGTGCCGAAAAGTTACCAAGTAGGAGGTAGGCATCAGGCAACAAAAACCCAAAAGACTGGGTAAAAAAGGGCTTAAATAAACTACGAATGCTTGACAGCGACAATTTTTTCTTCTGATCAGTTATTTCATCGGGTGTTTGTCGATTAAGTTCTCAGCCAAACTGCGGCTTGATCTTAACACTAGTCAACCACGACAATTGTTTCTGATGTGACTCCAGGTAGGCCTCAGTCGTAAACAGAGGATAGCCGGTAATCGGCATCCTACGTAATTACCCTACCAACAAGCCAGCACTATTGAAAACCAAACAAGTATCGGACATTGACCTGTTTTTTTATACATACTGAAACAACTAACAAGAGCGAGACTCGAGTCTAGTGCTTTTTTTCGAAAGGGGCCTGGAAAATCTACGGGAATGCGACAGCTGCAATCAATTTTGGGTGATGTTCAGTTTATATGAAAACCAAAATTCCCCAGTGCTTATCAGTACACATTGATTCGGTTAACGCAGTCCAAACAGGACAGAGCCAATAGTTTTTTGTACAAGCAAATGTTTTACGTGGTCAACTTGGCTTTCCGGTAGAAGCGTAATTGAATAGGCATAACTCATGACGAAGTACGGTAATGCACCGTCGAACGGCGCTCAACGTTTTCTGCGCGTGGCTAGAGCCGTAAGGTTTACAAGAGGATCGCTCCACTCTACATGGTGAATTCCGTGTGTGGTTGCCGCGCGTGTCGATAGTGAAACAATCAACTGTTCTCACATGGTCACTATTTCTGCTCAAACGAATCCAGCATTGCTTTCTGGCAGCAACAACAAGCTTGTTGCTAACACCAGCTTACAATAACATAAACCGGACCACAATTGTAACTGGAATATCTCGGACGCCGAGCGGAACAAGTGACACTGGTTCAAACTCATTTACGTTTCAGTCATCAGAAAAAAAAGCCACGGGGTAGCGTTTACCTCGCACCGTCAACGCGTTGCATGGAAAGCATTGCTTGCGTGGCAACCTGAGGGGTACAGTTTAAAAAATGAGATTGGAAACCAAGATACGATCCAAACAGACGTTCGCAGATATTTTCGGTAAAAGTCCCACCTAAACGGTTGTTTGTCTTTGATTGGACATGTGATTCTAAGATCATACAGAGTGATGACGGATAACTTGCAGCAACAACGAAACGCTAAGATAGAAATCACTAGATTACCCCACATAACATGACAATCCCGATAACGGTGCCGAAATTAGTACTCGGACTAACGTCACCACTTTAAACAACTCTCAGAATGCTTATAGAAACTGACGTCTGTACTTGTTTCGGCGGGACTATTTATCACAATATACGAGCGTAAAGGTGCTAAAATTCTTCCAGTGTCTCAAAATAATGTCTACTAACTGTTTTTCCTTGATCGTAAGCACTGTTCGCGAAAATACCATTAAAACAAGCGGGGTTATTCAAACGATAAACACTCACTTGCACCGCCACGGAGTACATTCGGAGACGAGCAGCGACTTCGGTCATTTCATGTGGGTCGGGACAACGCGATAGGTACTTGGCAATGATCTTCCAGATGGTAAAATGTAAACAGCGCGATTGCAAACACAATGATAAACGAATTAGTATGCGGGCGTGAAAAAGGGTACAATCTGGTACATATACAGATGGACGCATTTTGGAGTTGGTGTGCTACTACAATCCATTTTCCGCGCCATTTCGCTGATCTGACTGGCTAACCAAACAGAGTGTAAGCAGCATAAGCTCCGCGACTCTGTTTTCTAGCACTTCTCAGATAACATGAAAAACAGTGCGACTTGGGCGTTTAAGCTATCAAGTACTTTCAATTGCAGAAGGATCACAAACTTGGCGAGATCGTGGATATATACACGACAACAACTGTATGCAACACAAGCCCTCAAGTGTTGCCAGTGTGCAATCGTCCAGTGCCCACGTAACCCAGAAACCAGTTTGGAGCTCACATCGGAACAATTAGCGCAGTAGGACTGGCCGATCATCAGCACAACAGCCGTGAGCCAAACCAAAGGATACTGTGACGTGGACCGCCGCCCACCTCAGCAACACGTCACAGTATCCTTTGGTTTGGCTCACGGCTGTTGTGCTGATGATCGGCCAGTCCTACTGCGCTAATTGTTCCGATGTGAGCTCCAAACTGGTTTCTGGGTTACGTGGGCACTGGACGATTGCACACTGGCAACACTTGAGGGCTTGTGTTGCATACAGTTGTTGTCGTGTATATATCCACGATCTCGCCAAGTTTGTGATCCTTCTGCAATTGAAAGTACTTGATAGCTTAAACGCCCAAGTCGCACTGTTTTTCATGTTATCTGAGAAGTGCTAGAAAACAGAGTCGCGGAGCTTATGCTGCTTACACTCTGTTTGGTTAGCCAGTCAGATCAGCGAAATGGCGCGGAAAATGGATTGTAGTAGCACACCAACTCCAAAATGCGTCCATCTGTATATGTACCAGATTGTACCCTTTTTCACGCCCGCATACTAATTCGTTTATCATTGTGTTTGCAATCGCGCTGTTTACATTTTACCATCTGGAAGATCATTGCCAAGTACCTATCGCGTTGTCCCGACCCACATGAAATGACCGAAGTCGCTGCTCGTCTCCGAATGTACTCCGTGGCGGTGCAAGTGAGTGTTTATCGTTTGAATAACCCCGCTTGTTTTAATGGTATTTTCGCGAACAGTGCTTACGATCAAGGAAAAACAGTTAGTAGACATTATTTTGAGACACTGGAAGAATTTTAGCACCTTTACGCTCGTATATTGTGATAAATAGTCCCGCCGAAACAAGTACAGACGTCAGTTTCTATAAGCATTCTGAGAGTTGTTTAAAGTGGTGACGTTAGTCCGAGTACTAATTTCGGCACCGTTATCGGGATTGTCATGTTATGTGGGGTAATCTAGTGATTTCTATCTTAGCGTTTCGTTGTTGCTGCAAGTTATCCGTCATCACTCTGTATGATCTTAGAATCACATGTCCAATCAAAGACAAACAACCGTTTAGGTGGGACTTTTACCGAAAATATCTGCGAACGTCTGTTTGGATCGTATCTTGGTTTCCAATCTCATTTTTTAAACTGTACCCCTCAGGTTGCCACGCAAGCAATGCTTTCCATGCAACGCGTTGACGGTGCGAGGTAAACGCTACCCCGTGGCTTTTTTTTCTGATGACTGAAACGTAAATGAGTTTGAACCAGTGTCACTTGTTCCGCTCGGCGTCCGAGATATTCCAGTTACAATTGTGGTCCGGTTTATGTTATTGTAAGCTGGTGTTAGCAACAAGCTTGTTGTTGCTGCCAGAAAGCAATGCTGGATTCGTTTGAGCAGAAATAGTGACCATGTGAGAACAGTTGATTGTTTCACTATCGACACGCGCGGCAACCACACACGGAATTCACCATGTAGAGTGGAGCGATCCTCTTGTAAACCTTACGGCTCTAGCCACGCGCAGAAAACGTTGAGCGCCGTTCGACGGTGCATTACCGTACTTCGTCATGAGTTATGCCTATTCAATTACGCTTCTACCGGAAAGCCAAGTTGACCACGTAAAACAGTTGCTTGTACAAAAAACTATTGGCTCTGTCCTGTTTGGACTGCGTTAACCAAATCAATGTGTACTGATAAGCACTGGGGAATTTTGGTTTTCATATAAA
>LUCH01005436.1:12156-23339 GCA_013368495.1 Paragonimus heterotremus | reverse complement strand
TGCTATTCGCACATAAAAAGGCTCGTTTCGTTTTTTCGATTGCTCGACCAAGTTGCGCAAGCCTTTGTTCAGCTTGCATGTAGGTTCTCGACGGTCGCCTTCATAATCAGAACCAGGTGGGATCGAGCGACGATCGTTCATGAGGTTTATCGACGTAACAGAAATCCAGTTCTATCGCGAGTGCACAACCCCGAAAATATACCTCTTTGTAACAAGCCGCTGCGATCTGTTCGCAGTGTTTGTTAAGTCTTCTCACCTGACTCGAACTGGGCAAGTTGTTTACCCATGCTTCCTGGTAGGCGTTCTTTACATTCTCATCGCTCGAATGCCACTTAAACATTTCCTGCATTTACGAGCGTATGTCCTCTGGGCAAATGACAAAACAAAACGGGCACGCACAACAACATAATCCGAGTCCAGGTGGTTGCTCAAAAATGCACGACGGTGGCGTCACCCGTAACTGATTGATGTGTGATCGGGTTGTGCCTACAGCTGAGAGGCACAGGGAGGTCTGCATGTAACAATATTTTTTCCTGTTTTAAAATGTGGTGTTCGAATTCTATAGACCATGAGAGGCTCATAGCTGCAGCTGTCTTTCGCTAGTCAGTGCGCTGTGCCCGTACACTAAACATACCCCCAGCCGCCTCTTCTGTAGAGAAAGATGATCACGTTGAACATTAAAATCACCGACTAGTATGGTGATATCAGTGTTTAGTCTGCTTCAGAAGGTCAACGAAGGCGTCGTAATACGTGTCGTCGGTAGCATCCGAACAGCTGTTCCATTGGAGTGTACGCCAACATAATGAACATGCAACACCTTGCTGGTTTGCGTTGACAGACCTTAACCGATGCATTGAGCCTGACGGTGCATAAGCGACTGCTTACTGGGATCCAACCGATTGAACATCGTCGTGCTCTGGAACTCAGTGCGATTCTCACTTCAGCTCGACCGTGCGATTCGACTTCATCAGAGACCCTGAGAGAGAAGACGTTGAATCAAACTCTGGTGTCTTTATTTGTGGATAAATTTCTCGCCTTTTACTAAAGCACTGGCTGAACCAAGTGGTTACTTATGATCTTACCTCGGTCCTCGCTATTACACTGACTAACTTCCACCCCAGTCCAAGTAGTCGTAGATGTCCGTTACATTCAATTTCGATCGCTCAAAATGACGAGCAGAAAGCCAGTGCTCACAACTGTGGCACACTGATCACAAAGAACTGTTTGTATTAGAAATTCCCTCTGCAAGGAACATAGCTAAGGCTTGGTCGGAAGTAGTCGGGAAAAATTAATCAGCAATAGAACAGGGTAAAACGAGTAAACGCATCACGATACACACCATATCAATCAAAAAGCACTCCCAAGTGAAAACCAACACGAACAAAACAGATCGTAAGGTAATTCGAAACAAACACAATCGCTACATGGTCACATGTCTCAAATGGTTTGACGATCACGACTCACTTCGCGCGGGGCATTCAACGCGTGCAGATAGAGGACCAACCGATCCGTTGGCAGACTGGTATCTGTTCGACGTTTGAACCACTTCTACAACGGTTAGACTACATTAGGACAAGGCGTACTTTTTCAACTAAGATACTATCCAGTTCTACCCAATTGGCACCGAGCACCAAAGGTTCCAAGACCAGCCAACGGAATTGTTCACTCAGGACCTAGCAAAACGGAACGGAAAATCACTATGGTAAGTTCCCAGTAAGAACAAGCATAGCTGTTTAACTTGTACGTTAGCTGACAGAGATGCAAGAATGATATAGTCAATATGTGCACTAAGGAAGAAAATGTGACTGTCACAACAAACAATGACGTTAGTGGAATGAGGGGTGTAACAGTTTGACGATAACTGCTAGGGCACTTGAACCTAGGGAGGTTAGCGAGTTAAACAACGGTATGGCTTACTGCATCGGACTACCCAATTAGATAGGAAAGAATGCATTTAAATGGAACGCGCTAACGCCAGAGAGGATGTTTCACTTTGATACAACTATCGCATAGCTAGGCCATCACACCATCTAAAAAAACCCAACTATCAACAACAGAAGAAACAAACCAATACATGGTTTGAAGCCTACAAACGTTTTCGTTGATGAATTCGAGGTCGACAGAATGCGCGCATGCGATGTGTACGGTCAACAGCTGAATATGTGGATCTCTTTTGTCCGGTCTATCAAGGAACTTAACGGTTCGTCTATTCCTTTCGGCCAATGACCGACGCGTGACAACAACACGGCGTTTACTATATTATCTACGTAAAAACTATGGAGGGATCGGGAAACATGTCTCACGTAACGTTTGTTGAATCAGCACTTTCTAACTGAGGTCGGACTGTTTGTTCTGATCAACATTACATCTATGAACACTAGAGATCTTGGATTTAGAGAACGTACCGACCGATCAGATCAGCTAGACCCCTTGCCTCCAAGACACGATTTGCGACAACTGGGGTTATGTTCGGAAGTAATACAGGACGTTTGTCGTGTCATCTCACTAGATGTAGCAAGATGTGTAGTCGCTGTTCAGAGTACGTAAATCTAATGGACCACCACGGCCACGAAGCCAGCCATGTGCCTCCGGTGAACTGTATCAATAAGATCAACGTGTAGATCTTATGAGACCACTGTTGTGTTTAGTCACCAATGTAAGTGCACCACCACCTGGCCAATCAGACGATGCATAGAATATTCATACACATTCACCTCAAGGATAACACCAAAGAAGTGGCATAACTAGCATGACGCAAGCATGGTGTTCACGTTGATACAGGGCCTCAATAATCATATCCTCATACCTTCCGTTGGTTACTTAATCACGTACCATCACAATGAAAAATCGCGCTGAGTGTCTTCATCAGGAGCTCAAAAAACACCGGAGGCATGCAAATGATGGCAACTTGCAACTGTAGCAAATCAACTGGGACATTTAGCGAGCATGTCATAAGCGAATTCGAATAGGCGGGACCAAACGCATTCGACAAGTAACAAGAAAATGAGACAATCGGTATGTGATAGTTGGGGAGACTAGTTGGAGAAATACGTCGCGTTCAAAACAAAGGATATCTCCAGCAAATTGCTGCGGCTGATAACGACCGAACAACTGTAGTCAGAGGACAAACGAGAATAAAGAATCGATTAGTTTGACAGCACACAAGGTAACTATGAATTAAAACGTCGAGATGAACAAAATTTGGCAGCCGTAGCTTCAAGGCATGCATCAACTCACCAGGTTGTGGAAAGTATCAGGATAGTAAGCTGAAAAATGCGAACGCCATAGACGGCCGGCTACGACATACAAGTAAAACTCTAAAACCTTTCACATTCAAACGAATTCTCAAGCTCATTCTCATTTCAAACGTCAGTGCTGTACTCAGGTTTTCATCACCAATTACGGGGTATCACTGTACACGCTCCCGCGCAAACTCTGGCTGTCGTGCTGCGTATGAGGGACGACAGTTGGTGAAGTACTGCTCCAGTGATCTTGATTTGGGCATGTGAAAATAGTCTCTCCTTCAAGTGACCGTCCACAACCTCTTGCGAGCAGCCCGACCTTTAAAAGATGCAGCTAAATAACTACCATCCCGAGCCACAGTACCGTCGGGTCGAGCTCAAGGCCACTGTGATGATGATGAGGAGTCGGACTGAAGTCACCAATTCTATTCAACCATCAGATGAGTGCACTATTATAAACGAATGATCCCTATAAGCTGAACACCATTCGCATCAGATTGTGTACATATTTCGACTAGTTGATTCCAACTGCGATTTATTTTGGATATTGCTTTTGGAAGTGAGAGTACAAATGAGCAAGAGATTCCGCTCTTGGATCGACGGTCATCGGTTTGAAACACCATCCAGCCGTGCCTTCCACGTGACGTATTCGAACAAAAACGGTTTGTGAAGTATAATCTTGTAAGATGGAGTGAGGGACCATGAACCTAAGGCTTCATTTCTTCTCTAGCGGGTGATTAGCCCGCACAGTAATCTTCATCAGAAAACGTCTTGTGTTCCGCTTAGGCTTATTCGTGTTAAGGTGGGCACCGAGCTTTACGGGTGACCAAGTCTGTACAGTTGTGCATGCGACTGACATTTTATTACGACTGTTACTAATGGTAGCGTGGTTGTTGATCGCTGGTCATATTCATGCTGGTGGTCCTAGTTAACCACTACCTCTACTAACTTCTCCAAGTCATTTTCTTCTAATCGAACACCACTGACATTTTAACGCGACACTCAACTTTAGATCAACGTTTCGGCTGGCCCATTTCTACAGAAACCATTGGACTCGCGTTTCACTTGCTGATATTAGAGTTCCTCATCAATGCCTAATATCGGTAACAACGAAGAGTGAGTATTCGTTGATCAATGACCTCACATTAGGCATGATCTAACCTGTGAGGAGTGCTCAAGTTCCCCAAATATCTTGAGGACAGACTGACCAGTGACAACTTCACGAGAACTTTCTATTCGGGTCGGTATCGTCTGATACGAATGGTAATATTACCGTAAGTTTTCAGAACACAATTACCGTTTCTACGACTAGCCTATTCGTTAGTAAAGGAACAAGTTAAATAATGCATGATTTCTTTTTTTGGCCGGAAACGAACAGACAACCGACGATTAAAGTACCCATTATAACAAAAGAAGACATGCAGCTGAGGAATATCCATATCAGATTTGGTATAGATGAAATCGAAAAGTTTGAACGTTACACCTGATAATACATGTACACATTTTATCTACGTCATCCGTGTTATCCCTGCCTAATCATCGTCAAATACGGCTAACTTCCAGGAGAACGCACGTTGACCAAGGCACGGTAAATCTCGTCTGATCGCTCTTACGTGATTTCGATTCCAACACTTCTGACGAAGACTGCACTGCAGTTTGTTCCAAATGTGTCATTCCTAGATTAGTAACGTTCAAAATAAGGAACGGGACAGGCAAATAAGCTTATGTGAACAATCGTCTAAACGGACGCGTGTGATCGATCGACCAGCGGCCGCGTACGTCGGTTTTGAGGTCATCATCATCGTCATAGACAGCAATAAATCAGTGGTTCACATTGATGCTTGACTTTTGACGTGGTGTCCACTCATCGTGCGGTTGTCTAAGCTCATTGGGAAGACAAATCAACGCGTTTCCACTTTACAAAAAAGCAACGGATTGGTTTATCCATACACGAAAATCAACCTCAATACAGCGGAGCAGTGAAGCAAGTGTACGGTTACGCTTACGTTTATCGAGATGAGGCAAATCAATCTGAGGGTAGAAGTTATTGTGGATAGAGACTTAAATGTAACTAAATAACATACTGATATGATGCGCTCCAGTGAACTTTAAAGAAACTCGGTGAAATGTGATTTAACATCCGGAAAGGTCCTTTCAACTAAGAGAGCACAACTGTGAAAATTCAGGGCTTCGGCTGGATTCGAACCAGCGACCGAAACACAATGCCTTTACGCGGCAAGCGCTCTACTAGCTGAGCTACGAAGCCACGCCAGGAGCTCGGAAATTTCACATTTGGACTCGGTTCCCCACCCGTCTCACTGTCTCATATGGAATCCACCAAATGATCCGGGGGATCGACTGCCCCGGCAGGATTTCTCGAACAGTGGGACGGGTGGGTAACCGAGTCCAGATGTGAAATTTCCGAGCTCCTGGCGTGGCTTCGTAGCTCAGCTGGTAGAGCGCTTGCCGCGTATAGGCATGGTGTTTCTGTCGCTGATTTGAATCCAGCCGAAGCCCTGACTTTTCATAGTTGGGTCTCATCTAAAATCATCAATCTACCAAACTACTCATTAGTAAGAGAGCACGGTAAACGTTTAATGCATCGGGTGCTGACAAACGCTCTACCAGAATCCTATGGTGATGATCGATAACTACCGGGTAAAGCCGACAAGAGATAGATAGTTAAAAACGGACGATATGCGGGCAAAAGAACAATGAGATAAACAACCCTAGAACTTAGACACTGCATATAGTAAGTAAATACAGTGGTCACTTTTACTGTCGGTCAGCAACGTTACGTCAACAGACACACAGGCTCCATAAATGGACGATCACCCAGCTGACACATCTATAGTTGAGTGTTCAACTATGGGTTTCGACATTTCACATCGTATTCCATATCCAACGTTTTGACTCGTTTTGATTGACATCAACACAAACGCGTACCTGCTCTTCTGTTTTACTTTTTGCGATCGGACTCCGCGTAGAAATAAACCAGTTCAGCCTGCTGATCTGTCGTCGAAGAGGCCGCTCTGATTTGTATCATCTCAGGGAACTCAGACAACTGGACCAGACAGTTCGTCAGTCTTTACACGGGTGGCGCGTCTGAGGCGATACAAACGGGCGTTAGTAGACCGATCGGTCAGATGGGCCAATCAAGTCTGTAGGAAATTCAAATGACCGTGGAACTATCTTCCATGCTCGGGGAGGGCGAGCATACATTATAGCGTGAGGTCCCGAGTTTGGTTTATTTTTAGAGACAGCAAACGTAGGTCCGTAGTACGGAAACAGACACATGGCCACATATTGTGTACAAACAAAAATGAATTTCCGCAATTACTGCATTAGGCTGTTGCCTTGTCACGCAATCTATTTCGAAAATCCCATGTTTAGTGACCGTCGGATTTGTTGAAATTCATCTAGTACATTTGTCGTTTTTTGTTCGGTATGATGCGGAGCGATGAATCCGTGGAGACATGTTTAGTTTGTCTATAGAAAGCCCATCCCAAATTTGTATTTGTTGTGTGCAGTAAACAATGATGATGAATTTCGCACCATGATTACACACAAAATGTCTGATTTCTCCTTTTTTTACACTTATCATCGCTTATCTATTAAAATTTTCTTTCTTGGTAGCGTGCGACACACCCTCACCTTCATTTGCATCCGATAGGTGGAAACGCATTGCTGTGTCGTTTCTCACATTCGGGTTGAGATATTCGGCAAACTGAAGTGATCGTAAGAAGCTAATACAAAAAAACAGGTATGAACAAGAATTTAAACAGCACGCACGTGGGGCGCTGATGAGCCGAACTATCTTACACAAGCTAGAAGAAGAAGTTGTGCGGTAGGGGTTACACTTCACGTATGTTAACGATAATCAAGATTAAACGGAATTCGAATAGGAAATATTGTGGGGAAGGTTTTTAAACACGTGCGCATGACTATATGTTTAGAGAAAGGAACAGACCGAGAAGGATCATGTACATATAATTATAAATAACATTTTAGCCAAGTTTAATCTAATTTAATGGAGGAGGCAGGAATAGAGGAAACAATCAAGAACTACAGCTGTGGCGAAATCGTTTCAACCTGATGAGAGTCAAGTGAGGGGAAGCATCAACCAGGGTGTGTAGATTGTGAAGGAGGACAAGCGTAAAAAATGACTAGGCGCGGATGCAATTTGTGAGCCCGTAATTTTACATTAGCTCCAGACAATGTCTGACTGACCGTTCAGTAAATTTTCAAAAAAAGTAACCGTGGATGATGCGTGAGGCTGTTTATCAATCGACAATGTTGGAAGTGATACTGGTGGTCAGATAATATTGATATTCGTCATTTGGGATGATTTTGGGCTTTTAGTAAGACAGAAAGTGTTGTAATTCCATGGAGATGGTTGTCATTTGAAAATGTTAAATGTGCGCGACAATTTCCAGAATGTACAGGAAACCGAGAGAGAATGCAAGTCTACGAGAACAAATTTCAGAATAAAATGTGACAAATATATGAGTCTCTAATATTAGGGCTTTATGATATGCATACTTTTTGCGTTTGGTATAACTACTGCATCGTGAAAGCGAAATTCAATGTGGATCAGGTGAAGGATGGAGGAAGTGGAGAGAAAATAATCGAATCAACTAGGGATATGAAACCTCAGTAGAACACATTATTAGGAAGGCGTACAGGAAATAAAGTTTATCAGAAAAACTAACCAGATGCACCTCTCTTGATCACATAAACGTGCAAGTAAGAAAATCATGTAAATGTGTAACAAGAAAAAAATCCCGATTTCTCGTCTGATTGGGAGAACCAAGGTAGCCGAAAAGTAACCGTTAAGCGCCTTTAGATACGTACCAGCGATTATTAACCAACAGTCAACAAAGTCTAAAAAACGTTGCTCAACTGCACATTACGATTAAGCAGAACGATAAAAATCGTTACACTGCATTTAATCTAAGCTCCTAGTAATGAATAGGGTTGATCAGTGCACAATAATAAGTTCACGTGACCACTGTAAACACGACAGCGAGAATTCCATGACTTTTTCTGACATTCTGATGACCCGAAAATCCGACGGAACAAATGTAGTGTATAATGTGATGCAGCACCATGTGAACAGGCCAGCACTTCATTTCTATCAACTCTTTATCAGTGCAACACAAACGTTCTCTAGACAGAAAGCTACCCTGTCATGCTATAGATACATGCACGTCATAGGCTATAAGGTTAGAGCAGTGTCGTGTCCAAATAGCTACCCTTACACACAGCGAACACTACGACCAGTTGCACATTTACAAAAATAGTGTGAAATGAAGTATGGACGATAGTGTATACTGAATTACTCCATAAAAGTAAACACCTAATGAATGAGTTAAAATACCACACTGAATCAAGCTTTAATCGACACTGTCGATTGTTTTCTCGATTGGCCAGTGTTTACTTGCTTGTTTGCAGCTGTAACGACATATATTTAGAGGGAAAATAGAAGGCTACAGAAGCAGACCAATGACGGTCTACCGAAGTGGCTACGCTAATTACTGGTTCAGTCACAACAGTCAACTAAAGTTTAGCTTCAGTGATCACAGGACACTTGGTCCAGCCCAAATTGCGTGACCACTAACAGCAGCAGTTTGGAACGTAGCAGACAGCAGATTATTCATTACAGATCACTAGCGTGAATGTAAAAAGAGTCTATGGTTAGACTACATGTCTTGGCACTTCTGCCTGAGAATGGATAAGTTTTAAAATCAGCGTATCAAACACACGCGGCTCTTCCTTTGTAGCAGACATATTTCGATCAGTGATTATCTTGCAACGTGTATATTTGGAAATCCACCTTTTAACACTGAGTCACACCTTCTTGCACCTCAACACGACAACAGTTTAGAGTGGGGTTCAACACTATGTGATATGTACTTGGTATTCAAAATGGTCAACCATACAAATGGATGGATGGACAGGAAAGTCAACTGGATCGGTACGTTAGACGAGATGATGTAAAATTACACAAACACACACATTGTTGACACGCTTCCCAAGCCACTACGCCTACAAAATTCTAATTTGATTTAACATGTACGGAAGCAGCCAGGTTGCACTACCGTTCATATAGAGGTTGGACGGAATATTCACTTACGCTAAGTGTATAAAGTCATCTGCGTCTGTTGCTCATTATTACCGGCGATTGTCGAGCATTTTGTTCAACTAGAAACGACTGATTGGTCTTGACAGTCATTGACTTAAGTGGAACTTCACAGTTGGAAATCATCATTTTCTGCAGTTCTTGCGGTGTATGGTGATGGTAGTCAAATTAAGCCATTGACGATGTTCTTTTTTGAGGTTTACTTTTGCTCATCGAAGACAACAGCAACTTCTGTCTGGCTTACCAAACGATCGTTTTTTACTTTAAAAATAATCCACCGACGTCCACTTGTGAAATAACAGCCTGTTTATTATGTTTCCCGTTTATTAACTTAGTAGTGACAGAAGCGTTTTGGCCACTGTTAAAATAAAACCAGTTCATCTCTCTATTAGCTATCGAATTGTCGCGAGTATTCTAGCACTATGCTTATATTGAGATTACCACTATCACCGCGTTAACATCAATGCCTGTTAAACGAATTTCGCCAACCAACTCGTCTAACCATTTAGTACAATGTCATTTGATAACATCATTCATTGTTCACGAAGCAATTACGTTAATTACCGGTACGTCAATTAGGCAAGCCAGGACAAACATGAGATCACGCAATCACATCAGAACCATAAACTGTTTCGAATTAGCCATACCCCAACTGGGTCAGCTAAGGTACCATTCTCATAATGCTTCACGTGTGTTCAACGTTCGACAGACTCGCACGTATCATGTATATGAACATATGTGTTTGTGGGTCCAATGAGTTTACAACCTGAGAGACAGACGCGTTCTTCATACGGTCATCGCCTTATCGTCTTCACAGATAATGTCAAGAGTTCGATTAGCTAACAAACAATCGGACGGAAACACCTGCCTGATCAGTCGAAACCAACACTTCTTGTAAGTCCTCATTGTAAATCACCAGACAAGCAAGATAGTTAACGCAATCAGGGCGCAACTATTAATCGCCCTAAGGCTGCCGAGTATGGTCATCAGTAACAGAGGAGCCAGCCCCACTAAATGATGTGTGTCACACTGGTGCAAATGCTCAAATGCCCTTAACTATGAGGGTTGTTTTGTAACAACATACGAATGTCGTCTCCAGTACGAACGTCGACCACACGGAATTCGTTCACTATCATTCGTCACTCAAGTCACGTGTACACGGTGTAATTGTGACACCTGCCGGTGAGCTTCGGATTGAAAATTGGCGATGGTTGACTGTCAAAAGAAACGAATGAATAGCAACCAAAGCCATAAATAGTGAGCTGTGATACTCACGCCAGCAGACTTAGTAAAAACTCAACATTGTGAATGGTGCTTTTTCTAATGTATTAACGAGTAAAGAATATTGCCAATACTTTCAATACGTCAGAAGGAGTGGAGTTATACTAGAATGTAGTGGGACAAAAAATTCTTACCGCCAGGGAACGCAAACTTTGTGTGACGGAGTGTCGCACTCTTGTAGTTTTATGAATTCAGACGACCAAATAGAAATATTTCAAATTGAACATCACGTACAATTGATCACAGCTTTCGCAGTTCTATACACCTTCCAGTCCAAACAGATGCTCATTATATTACTTTCAGGAAGATGTGTTCAACCTATCACATTTGACATTAAAATAGTCGTGGCATCCGCTTCAGATTTGCCTGTCAGTGACCGGAGCCGAAGGAGGCATGCACATAACCCCCCCTACAAGTGGCTTGCGCTGCCCCCCTTGTGGCTCCACTCACCCCCCGCGTATCCGTTAGAATACACACACACACACGATTATTGCGATCATCCGTACATATATGTACAA